>PYHW01010582.1:2149312-2196657 GCA_013186435.1 Turdus rufiventris | reverse complement strand
CTCCTTCTCCTTCTCCTTCTCCTTCTCCTTCTCCTTCTCCTTCTCCTTCTCCTTCTCCTTCTCCTTCTCCTTCTCCTTCTCCTTCTCCTTCCATTTCTTCTTTTCTCTCTCACCCCAGTGCAGTACTTTTATTCATAAATCACCCAATGAGCTAAAAACATGATTCTAAAACATTTTCTACACCTATCAGAACTTAATTCTAAAGTACAAAAGTAGTGTCATACATATAATTTACACATAATTTACGCATATAGTTCTGTCTTTTCACACTAATGATTCTCTCTATTTTATCTAGAAATTCAAGCAATGTTCTGCTTTGTTTTCCTTATGTCTGGGGCTAAGTTACTGAACTTTAAACTAGGCTTTAGGGCTTTTTACTCTCTTAAGGAACTAAAAGTTTATTCCTACCTACTTAAAACTAAAACGTACACTTTTACTTCATGTCTGTGTGGCTTAATATATTTTTAATTTCTCTAAAGGCTTTAATTCAATCCCTGCATTCTTTTCTCTCTCTCTGAGGGACTCAGAGAGGCTTCTGTTTTATGCACTCCAACAGAAGTGGCTGTGTCCAGCCTGGGAGTGCCCTAAGAGAGCCCACCTGGGCATGAGCCATGGACAGCTCCAGGAATTTATTGTCCTTTGAGGTTTCTCTTGGGGACTTCATCTTTGTGAAATGCTCCTTTTTTTCTAAGGATTCATATACAGTGGAAAACAAAACAAAATCTTTTGGAGCATGATTGGACAACAGTGAAAGTGCTTCCCTCATTTTTGGAAGGGAAAGAATAGAATAGAATTGTTTCTCTTGTGTGTCACTGGCTTGTCAGAATAATGGAAGCTACAGCACAGAGGAGGCATCACCAGTGAATTGACCAAAGCAGTGATAATCATGCATGAGTGTTTGAGGTAATTATTGAGATTTCTGTGTTCAATAAATTAGATAATTGGTGAAGCTCTACTTTTATTCTAGGGTGATGAAAAAAATGGTGAAGTTTTCTTCCAGCCTTTCTTGCCTTCTCAGTGCTTTGCCTGGGAAAGACTGAGGTCAGATACTGTGTTAATGTTTATTAAAAGAACAAAACCCAACAGGGCCACTATGACAACAATTGCTTTTATGGCTAGCAGATTAATAGCTGTAGGTAGATGTTGTCAGTAGAACACAAATTCTGAAATTAAATTCCTAAATGCCAGAGACTGTGCTGGTTCTGGGAAAAAAAAACAAACCAACCAACTTTATATTTTGCTAACTTTATCTAGAATTATTAGTGCAACAGAATTGTTATTACTTTAAGCAACCTAACTCCTAAGGAACCAGCAGCAAGTGAATTTTTAATTGTTAGCTTTAGAGATTGACCCTTTCCCTGCCACTGAAAGCACTGGTAGTGCTAACTAAAAAACCTTAAGATTCAATATTTTATCTTCAATAGCTACAGTTATAAACTAATATTATTTCTAGTATCCCAGAGTTATGGACTTCTGTTTTCTCTTTGGGTAGTCCTTAAGATGGATTTATTATGAGAGATAGCAAGAGTGTCTCCCCAACTTTGTAAAGTTGGACCTAGAATGGATAGAAGTTTCTGTAGGCAGAGCACAGCATGGTACAGGGCAGGGTATTGCTTGAAATCCCAGTCTTAGGTGGGAAGGGCTGAAGGGTAACAGAAACCAAGATTATACTTTTGACCATATGCAAAGGGGACAATGAAAAAGCACGTGCAAAAATGTGTTTTCAGTCCAAAATACATGTAAAGTTGTTAACACTCTCCTGTCACCATCAGAGGCCTCAAGAATGTTTACTCCTAGACAGGAGAGAAAAGACTTCTTTTTTTATCCTGAAATTCTTGATTCTTTCATTTTGTTTCTGATGACAAAAAACCAAGAACTGTAATTTGTTTGTGATATTGTGTAGTAGATTAATGACTCAATTTTTTTATACTGTGGTATTAGAAAAATAATCAGTATTACTCTGGAAAATAGCCCTATATAACATAACAGTCTATTGATCATTATTCTCTTTGATGTAAAGCAGAATATAAACAACGTAAATTTTATATACATACTTTTATGCACATATTTTATATTAGTCTTTATGCTGATGAGAACTCTGCATTTCATGTTTAAACTTAATATATACACTAAATGCACTTTAGTCATCAATTTCTACCTGTATTTGCAAATATTAGTAGTGGAAGAAACACTTTTTGGAGAATAATATCTGGAGAAGTGTGGTTGTTGTCATTGGAAATATTTTCTTTCATTAACAGAAAAAAATAGGTTAGTAGAAAAAATTTCAAAACAATTGGAATAATTTGTAAAGGTTAAAGGATAAATTACTAAAAGCATTTTCTGAAATTCCTGAAAAATGAAGCTTTAGAGTAAGGGGTTTTTGCCTGGACCAAGACAACACTGCACTGTAAGGTTAATCGTACTATACAATATCTAAATTCCAATTTCAGAGGCAAAGTTGCCTCAGATATTATTACAATATAATTAAATTCAGGAAGCTGATCATCTGGTTAGAAAAAAGTGTTATGACTTGGGAAGGACAGAATGTACTTAAGATGTTGAAATCCTTATAAATAAGCTATTTCTTGCATGATGCTAGTTTTATACAGAAACTAACAGAATGAGATCTGTGATGATCATGTATTAATAATGAAGATTAAACAGATGTTCTACAAAATGGATTTCATGTGAAATGTTGACTTTCTTTAAGGAAAGAAAACAGGGTTAGGTCCTCATAGAAATGATTTTAACTCCATGGAGAACAGTAATATAAATGCTGAAAAATAATTCTGTATCCATTAAGGTAGTTTGGGCATATGGCAGAATAGGAATAGCATTAATTGATCAAAATATAACATTATGTAATACAGCTAAATTTATTTTTACATGATGAAATTGTGAAGTATTTAGTAATATACCTTTTTATGCTTCTATGTGCAGTTTTCTTTACTTTTAATTAATTTGTTTTGTCATGGGTGAAAAGAAGAACCAGGCAAGGTACTTCTGAAGTCAAGGCTATTAGTAATTTCAAAGTAATTGCTCAATATTTGATACCAGCTTGTTTTCTCTTACTTATTCCCTTTCAGAATTTGCCAGACTACAGTTCAGATGTCTCCAGTTCACACGGTGTGACCCTTACATATTGTGCTGACAAATCTTTTTCTTTCTGTACTAAAGACAACTTGGAAGTCTTTGGTTTGGCCCTAGTTAATGAAAGGTTGAATGTGTTAATTTAGACTGAAAATTTGTATTTCCACCTCTCTTAAGTGCTTTTTGTACTTGGATCTGGAAATGGTTTAATCTGCATAGTTTAACATTATTGCCACTGTATTGTCCTGTAGCTGTATCGACTCCCATTTATTAGTTGTTGGAAACAGATGCAATTCCTGTAATAACTGAATAAAGAAAGCCCTACAGCTCCTTCCAGCCTATCTAAGTATAATAATTTTGGCTGAAATACAAGATAAATTAGTGCTGATTGAATTTAATTATGCCTGTAGAGGACCCAGTCTGCAAGGGCAGAATGGCTGTGCAGGGGAGCCATAGTATCACCACTGTGCCTGGCTTTATGGGGATCTTTTATGAATGGTGTATAAAGCTGCAAGTATACTTATATTAATGGAGTTGGGCATGACCTAAAATAGACTTCGATTAATTGTATTGGAAGGGAAAGTGCAAATTTTGGTAAAAGTACCCCAGTGAGTCAAAGCACTGCTTAATTATTTGCCTGGTGGAATTCTACAGAGGCAGTCTCACTTTGCAACTGTATGATATGCATGTAATATATAACATTTACCTGCTTAGAGTATTAGGAAGATTGCTTCCATTGTATAATGAATGAAAAATACTGCTTTTCATGATAGAGTGTGATAGGTTTTGTGCTTGTGAAGAGAAATGGTGTCATTTCTATACAAATTATTTCAGTAGAGTTTATATACTTAGAGACTTTAAACACAGTCATTTAATCATGTTGTATTACAGCAGAGGATTTTGAATGAACCTGCTTAAACTTGGGGGCTGGGGAGCACATAAGGCATGCACTGGAGTACATTTCTCTCTGCTCTTTTCACACAGCCTTGAATTTAGGAGTGAGATGACATTATAGCATTATGCTCTGGTTAATTGTAAACATCCCAGAAGCAGCAGCAAAACAGCAGGTTGCTGTGGTTTTATTATGAAGTACAGTATGGTTTAAAACATTATTTAAATAAAGATACTTCAGAGTCTGTGTATTGTTGCTGAAGTCCAGATACCCAGAGAGGCTGCCTTCAGTACAGGCACAGACTTGGAAGGGGAGGATGAGTTAAAGTAGTGGGTGGAGTGTGTCTGACAGAAGGCAAGGAGAGAGAAGTCAACAGATGTAACAATGAAAAAAAACAAACAAAAAACCTCTTCAGATATATCAGTGGTTAACAGTTTTAAAAGTAGGCTTTAACTAGATGCACTTGAGACCTTCTGTATGGCTTTGGGAAAAATTCTTAGGCTAAACCAGTGGAATCACATGCCCACACAGCCACCCACCAGGTTTATTATTAACTTGCTTCTCTGCCACCTTCTCTGTATCTTGGCTAGTGTGCATTAAACTTTCCCCTTTATTACTGTAGATTTCTTCTAACCTTGCAAATCTATATCATGTTCTAGTGTTGTGTGCTTTTTACCTTTTTTTTTTGGTAAATAGGATTTAACAAATGTTTGAGTTCCTGTCTGTGCAAATCCTTGCAGTTGTTATGAAACATGCATGATAAGTTACTCTACTTCCCCTAGGTGTATTCCCTTTAGAATGAGATCCATATATTCATGATTGCTTTTTGTGATCTCCTCACAATTGTTTGTTTCCCTGGTGGTTGCAGGATTAGAGAGTAAATTTAAATGCCACTTCAAATAAGCAGTTGTTTATCATCCCATTAGTTTATGTGGCTTGCCTTTTTTGTTTTTTTTTCTTTAAGAACAAAAGCAATTCTGTGTAAACAGAACATTAGAATCTTGTTGCAAGAATGGCTTGGATTCTAGTGGACTGAATCATTTGAAGTGCATGGATCAGTGATAAGGCAGTTGTAGTTTATGCCAGGAGAGTTGTGTCAGAGGAATCTGTCTAGGCAAAGAAGTATGTTAATTTGGAAGTAGCTGCAAACATTTTTACACAAGCTGTCTCTTCATAACTTTTATCTGCTAGTTTTATTGTCTCCTTAAAGCACCAGAATAATACTGATTTTATGGGCTATATAACATGCTGAGGTAAGGAAGATGGTTTGTGTGAATCAAGTTCTGTGATCAGTCAGACAAGATGATAATTTTAGTTTTCTTCCTGTTTTGGTTCTTCTTCCCCAAAATAAACCTACACATTAGCTCAAACAAAAGAGATTATCATTCATAGCCATTCCTCAAGTGGAATTTCAAGAGGAAATATATACTAGGTGATGATTCATGATTTCAAGGTGAGGCTGCTCTCTACCAGCTGTGCATTAAAGGCAGTGGTGGCCAGTTGTGCTGTCTGTGACCCATGTGCCCCAGTGTTGCAAATTATGAGCTGCCTCTAGTGAACTGCACTCCTAGGTCTGCAGTGATATTCCCCCTTCCTGATGGCTGCCTGAGCCCTGGCTGCCCATCCATAGAGGAGCTGTTGTAAGCATTCTGTCCCACTCTGTGCAATTAACAGGCAGTGTTAAACCCTTTGGCTCCTTAACAGAGAATGCCAATGTCTCCACTCCCTCAGCAAAGGCACTGCTAAATAAACCACACAGTCTTGATCTTCGAAATGTTATGAATTGCCCCATATCACGAGTAACTGCATTGTGCATCCAAACACGCCTCGAGTTCTTTGAGAGCACTGTAATTGGATTAGCAAAATTCAGGCTTGATTAATTAATCATTGTAATCAAGTTACCAAACAATTCATGATGATTTTGATAACTCGGCTCTGAGGGAATGATTAATGGCTTCTTAGGAAGGATTAAAGAACAGCTGACCCTGCTTTGGGCAGGAGATTGGATCAGATGACCTCCTGAGATCCCTTTGAATTCAAATTATTTTATGATTTTATGAAAATTTGCAAGCAGGGCAGATCTTCACAGGGCATGGTTGAGAAGACTTCCAGACTTCCGTCAGAAACAATAAGCCCAGGTCATTTCACCCTTACACATTTATTTTTTTATGCTGCAAATGATTTTTTTTTTAAACTAGCAAATTTAAATTGTCATACTGCTAAAAATGCCTATTACTTAGGGTCTTAAATTATGCTATAAATATTAGTTGTTTCTCAGGATTCTTTGTAATATTGTAAAGTACCATAGACTACAGTTATATAATAATCAATTGCACAGCTCGGAGGGTAACTCAGGAGTCCTAAATTTATGCTCCAGCTATAATTAGTTAGCTACAATCTCTCAAGACCACCCATCATACTGATTTTCTGTGCAGCAGGATATGCATGCTGCTCACCACATTTTGTGTAAATAAACATCTTTATTCAAAATTAGATGTATATTCATGTATGAAAAACAACAACAAAAAAAAAAGAACAAGGACTTTATGCCACAGACAGAGCAACTATTACAAATGTGAAAATTACATAATTCTGTCACACTTTGACATTCAGTATAGTACTTCATGACATGCAACATTGGCATACATGAAAGCTCTGGGGAAAAAATATGCAGAAGAGCAGTGACATACACTCCTTACATTCTGCTTATACTCCTTATATTCTGCTTGTGCTAGTTTTGTATTTTCTGTCACAAAATTGTCATTGTAGGCCTAAAAAATATTTTGATGTTTAAGACACACAATGTGCCACAAGAACAGCATAAGGAAGAAGATTCAAAGGCAAAGGAAGAAGGATTATTCTTTGTTTGCTCTTTGTCTTAATCAGCATCTTTGTCTTGTTCTATCTGCCAGCAAATTATGGGTAAAACAGAGTCAAGGTGAAATGAAGTTTTTGTGAGGCCAGCTGTCATCCAAAACCAGTATCATCTTCTGTGAATTACTATGAGATTTAGATAACCTATTGTATTACTTGTTAGGAGCAGCTGAGTGATCCAAATAGATTTTATATCATCTTCTAACAGCTCACAGGGGTTAACCTTAACTTTTGACCATTTGAGTCTGAAAACACTAAAGTTTACTGACTGGGAAATGTAGTAGGGATTTTTCCTAGTCTGGCAGTAATTTGTTACCTTGATTCTTAATGAAATGCACTTTCAGCTGTCACTTTCATCTTTGACTGAATCCACACTATGGCTGACTCCCAGCCCAGATATAGAGTTGCCTTTGTCCTCATCCATTCTACAACACCGTGAAAAATGCAGAGTTCTTCCTCATGTACTCTGCACATCCCTTTATCTTAATGTTTATTCTCACACATCTTTGAATGGGTTTTTTGTTTGGTTTTGCACAAGTAAAGTCTGTATTGCAGTCCAAACTAAGGCAGAGACACCTCTCTAACATTTTTAACAACCAGGACTTAACAGTATGTAACACCTGTCCTTGCTCTCTTGATTCAACACCCAAAACAAACTAAGGGGCAAACATGACCATATACTGAAGTCAGTAGCTCCCTGGGGCAGGGAGTTTCACACTGCATGATGTAACACTTGTCTTCTCCTGCTGTGGAAGGGCCCCAGTCCCAGCAGCTAAACTCTGATGGCAGCAGTGTGGCTGCCAGACTGGTTCCTGGATGCTCAGACAGGAAAGTTTCCTTCACACCAGGCCTGTGGAGGGGGTCAAATGAGGTGGAATCTTTCTCATCCTGCATGTGGGAAATAAGTGTCTGGAGCAAAACTGCCTAGAGAGCAAGGGGGTTGACTTATTTGTAAAAACAGTTTGTGAGTGTGAGTAATCAGGCAACCACGACTCAGGAGAATTCAGATTTTCAGTCAAGATTTAAAGTCTGAGCGTCATAATAGACTGAAACCCCAATGAGATTGCCAAGCTCAGCTAAATGTGTCGTGAAAGTTTAAGTGGGCAAATGTGTAGGAGAGCAGTAGATGGTCTTTTCTACTCAGTGTAAAAAAATCTAAAAAAGTCAAACTCTTTTCTGAAGGTGTTAAAAAAGAGAAAGTAATAGGACATTTTCTTATTTCCAATTTCAATACAGCACATTATAGAGTAGGAGAAAAAATAGGGAATAGGAAGAAAAACTGACAGTACATTTTTCTCCCCATATAAAGCCTGAAGAATATTTTCCTGTCACTTTTATTACATAAAAAGTTAAACATGACCCCTTTTTCCTGATTTGTCCTTAAAAAACCACACACTGAAAACAATGAGATTAGTTTCTATTAAGGGAAACTTAGATTTTAGTAGCTTACTTGAAACACTGTATGACTCTTGAAATATCCTTTTGCTGTGTAAAAGAAAATGCAGTGTCACTAGAAACATTGCCTTGTGTTTTTCTCACTGCAACTCCAAAAACACTGCTGCTTTAATCAATCCCATTTAATTGACTTCCTTATAGTATGTTGTTGGGTCTTGCAGCTTAAAAACATTTGAAGAGAAAAAACATTTTAAAATAGTGAAAATAATGCATTTGAATGTTTTCCTCACCTCTTGCTTACTAAAGCTAAAAGCCATGTGAGAGTATGTGACATACTTAAATGATGGGTTTTTTTTACTGTCCTTTTCTGTTTTGTCTGGCTTTTAGTAGTCAGTAAAGACTATGTAATAGTAATAGAAAATCATCTCATCTTAATGAAATATACTCTATTTCAACAATAGTTACACATGTTTTCCTGTAATAACATTTCTCTTAATCCTGAATATTGTTTCATATATCATATTTGTTGTTATTTAAGTCTTGGAAAGTTAAGTTCTACATTTATTTCTGTGATGAAAATGCTGACATAAATCTCCTAGATGTTTTTTTGGTGTGTGAGGGGATGGGAAAGAAGAAGTAAAAATATAAAGAACATAATTTACATTGTACATAGAAGTATGCATTTTTTAAAGTGTTTATCTTCTCTTCTTAGGGAATTAATTAATGTCTGTTCCATTGAGAACACTCGTCAACTTAAAGCTCTTTAAGTTTTACAGTCAAGCAATTAACAAGAACCTTGGACACTGCCATCTATGTTAACAGTTTTCTGATGGATGTTACGTAGTGTAAAATTACCTTGCGCCATTCCTGCCTGCTTTGCTGCAGGGATTTTCCCACCTTGACTCAAAGACAGGAGAACTGCTTGCTCCTTGAGCAGCAGAACACTGTTTGTGACAATGGGGACATTCTTCATAACTGGTAAAACCACAGCAGCTGAGCTTCATCTTCCCTGAGGGATGGCAGGTGGAAGAAAGGGCTCTCTGAAAATACCTCTGTGCTCTAACTTATTTCAGAGCTCCTTCACAAGGTGCGTACGGCTGCCTGAAGGGGTGGTGATGGAAACACCTGGGCTAATGGTTCACACCAGGTTTGCACTAAGGAAGAGGAGTCTTTGGGATAAAGCTGAGGGGGGTTTTATGGTGACTTCTCTATGAAGACAGTTTCTGCTAGTGTAGAATTGGAGGAAGATGTAATGTGGGTGCTTCTCTGAGTCAGCTCACCTCTAGGAACATTGTTATAACTTATTCATGGTAAGTGAGTTTTACTCCCGGGTGTTATTTATTTTGCTGTCTGAGGGACAAGTTCTTTGGTGGAGGCTGCAGATGGAGGCAAGTCTTGGGGACAAAAAGAAAATAGATATTTTTAAGCCTTGGTTCAATTTGTAACCCCCTTTCTTCCCCAAGTAGAAGACTTTATACTATTCACACTGTGTATGTATAAGTAAAAATGGAAGCTGCCACTACCAAAAGAGCTGGCTGTTACATTAGCATGTATCAAGTAGATGTTTGATACTGTTGTACGTGTTTAGGGGAGTTATTTGGGTTGGAGACCAAAGTGCTTCTTGAAATGAATTATTGATATGTAGTTTACTGACCTCTTTGCTGCAAGATGTGAACTTAGTTCGTAGATAGATTTAATATCGTTTCTTCCCTAGCTGGAGTATTATTTATGAAGGCAAAATAAGTCCTAGTGGGGCAGGGGCTATTGATTTATGCCAAGGCCATGTAAAGTACTCCAGCCATTGCTCTGTAATCTGTGTCACTAAAATATTGTGTCAATAGAATCTGAACGCTTTGGTAAATGGTACAAGTGGTGTTTAAGGAGACTAGAGGTGCTTTTACAAAAGATACTACTTTCCCTTGGCAATTTGAAGAGATATTTAAGCCAAGCTTTTTTGGGTTTTTCCTGCTATTGCTTCCCTTACCTTCTCCGCTGGTGCCAGAAACATTTTTTAGATGCCAAATTTGAAATTTGTGCCCATCCTCTGACTATAATTTACCTCAGCAGTGTAATTAAAACCACTACCAAGATTACAGCTGAATCCAGTTCTTACCCAAGGCTTTGTGTCGGTCTGGCTTTTCATCTTTTTTTTAAATGTCCTCAAAAGGGGCATCTTCTGTTTTGGTCTAGGCATTCAAACTGAGTCCACAAACTTTGACTGCGCTTTTGTTTTTCCAAGCATTTTTTTTTTCAGACTAGAATGATTTCTTCATTACTCTTTATATAAACCATAGTTACCTGAATGAGCACGTTTTGTATTGTTTCCAATCACAAGTTAGCTGTCTTATCCAGTCTTGGTCTTACAATTTGCACAAGCAAGTAGGGCAATGCTAGGAACAATCTTTGGAGTTCAAAACAGTGTCCTTTTGATCTAGCTTTTCTGGTATATTATATGGTGATGGACACCTAGTCTACTAGGCGATACTTTTAAATAATGTGTGAAAATGCTACCTTTATTTCTACAGGGTATTTGAAAAGGCAAGTACCAATACCTGTTCCCAGAGCTGTTCCATCAGAGCAATGTCTCAGCTTAATGAGACATTTTGGTTACAAGAATTGTTAACCTAAAATTCTGTTTTGCTGCAACCTGTCCTCAGAAAACTCTTTGCTCAAAACTCTCTCTGCATCTGCAGTTTCATATGTGAAATTTGCAAAATAAAGAAATTCTCCAGCAGAGCTCCAGTTGGATTAAGGATAGAGTTAAATAAAATTAACATTCAGTGAGGTTGATTTTACTTGATGATACCTTGAATGCAAGATCTGGCATCTTCTGAGGAAGAAAAACCCGTTCTAACTGAAACTATGAAATGCCACTTTCAGAACTAAATTGTAGTTTTGCCTATATTTGCTTCAGTCTCTTGGGATTTTTTTGTTACCATATCTGTCTTTTTTATTAGTATTATTTTTAATCTCTGCTCTATACAGAAGAAAGGCACAATTACATGTCTATCAGGCTTTTATTTGAATGATTTTTGTTTAATCGATACAATTTTGCTTTTGGTAATGATGCTGAGCTTTTGATTGCCTCTTGATAAGGCTTACTGGAAACCAGTTTGCTTCATTATTTGCCCAGCAGAACATGAGGAAATAAATACTGTGCTTAAAAATAAAACATACAAAAGTGTGCTCTCACTGCAAGTGATCTTTGAGGCAATCTTACTGATTTGAGCCCCAGCTTATAAAATAAGTGGTCCTAACTAATATATAACCAAGCTCATTGTTCTAGAGTGAAAGTGAGACTTGTTCTCCTTTTTACCTTTTTTTGCATCTAATTCAGCAGTGTTTAAGCAACTAGCTAACTGTAAGTTCATGAACAGCCCAGTTGATTTTTTAATCAAAGCCTTAAGCTGTAGGGCTATGAGCTTGGCCTTTTATTTCTTTTGAGGAAGGGAACATTGATGTTTGGGGCAGCAAAAGAATTATATTTACCTTTTAAGAAAGTGAGAGTATTTCTGTTTATTCCAGGAGAATATAAGAATTTCATTCGTTGCTTTGAAGCAAGAGTTGTTATCAGGGAGCCATTTTTGGTGTTAGAAGTGATAATGTATTATGGAAGTGATTTAAGAAAGAATGCTAATACATGTTTACTTAATCCCTTTTCACCAAGCACACTCAATGCTATTGTGACATCTTTTGGCTACTGCACTTTGGCCTCCTTTTAATGCAAGTTTTATGCCAGGTAAATGCCATATTTTGATTTTTGATGGGAATAGTGTTCAGCAGGTGTCTAACAGGATGTGTTTGAGTTTTAGGTTTCTTTGGAGGTTACTTTGTTGTGGTTTCGTATGTTTTGTTTTGGTTTTTTTTTNATTCTTTTTTCCCCTCTTTGGAGTGTGGTGATCCCTTGGATGATTCCTTGAAAAGTGAGATTTCTAGGAGAGCAGGAATAAGGGGTGTATTTGAAGTCAATCAGTACCACATCATGTAAGCCAGTATATTTGTGTACTGATGGAGAAGTATGTTCTGTGTTTTGCTGCAGGCAAGCCAGTGTCATTCAGACAAGGCATTCAGTTGTGCTATTGTGAACTATACTGTTTTGGTTGTAAATTACTGGCTGAATGTAGGATCTTTATCATTTTGGGAATTAATTTATATTGTATATATCTAACCCTAAAGCATTGGAAAAAAGCCCATGTCAAATTATTTGGTGTATTTCAGGCGTAACTCATGTCAGTGATAATTGAAGTTTGAGAACAACCTTAGTATTTCTGCACCTAAATAATGACAGTTATGTTATGTTCCTGTAGAATACTCACATTTATGCTCTGGGCAATTCTTGGATATAGCGCTGACTTCTGTAGTATAGCAAGCAGCTCAAGAAGAATCACTGCTGTAGCAGTTGGAGCTAAATGTTCAAATGAAGAAGTGTTTTAGATAAAATCAACATTTCAAAATTTACTTCCTGTCTTGTCATTCCTGTGATCCTTCCTGCACCCTGTAAGAAAGTGGCACAGTTTGAGGTGCAATAACTCCATGTAAATGAATTGTTTTTCTTTAGATTACGTGTTGTTTTATTGGCCTTTCAAGTAGGAGATGTACTGGTGTGTTTATTTCCTGAGAGTGGCCAAGCTGTGGAGCGTGAGAGTTAGCAGGTAATTTAACCTTCTGCTTGTATTTGCTGGTGATTCAGATATTTCTCATCTTCATACAACATTAATGATGCTTTGTGTGAAATTGCCTCTCCAAACTAAATAATGCTGGGGAAATGAACAACTTTATTCTCATAATTTGATGATACCATAGTCAAATACATCAGTCTTCAAATCAGTTGTTCAGACATTTGAAAAGACAGCTTCATTAGCAGTACAAGGGTTATATCAATAATCATACAGAAAGGATTTTCTTGCTATTCCATTTGAAGAGTTTCTCTAGATCCCTTTGGGTTTATGACTTAAAACTGCAGAATCTCTCAGGTTGGGAGAGATCTCAGGAATTTAGTCTGGGGTCCTGCTCAAAGCAGAGCCAGCTTTAAGTTGAGACCCTTGCTGTCTGG
The DNA here is from genome assembly GCA_013186435.1 of Turdus rufiventris. Lineage (NCBI taxonomy): Eukaryota > Metazoa > Chordata > Aves > Passeriformes > Turdidae > Turdus > Turdus rufiventris. Next base: position 2,183,353 of record PYHW01010582.1, on the reverse strand, counting down.
AGCTGTAAAATCTCCAAGGATGGAAATTCCACAACCTCTCTGGATTCTGAAGTTTCGTTATCCTCATGGTGAAAACTTTCTTGCCCACTCCTCTTAATCCAGTTGCAGCCACCTATTTATGGCAGGGTGGGTGTCTCTCAACCTTCCACTCTGGCTCTGTTTTCTCCACAGCCTCTCTGTAGTACTGGGGCTCTCTCTCCCTGGAGCCTTCTTTTCTTCAAGGCTGAACAAATCCTGTTTTCTCCAGCCCCTGACCATCCTTCCAGTGGATTCACTTGAGTTTCCTGCAGTTTTCCTTGTTATAGTCCATTAGGCTATCGGCCTTCATTTATTCCAGAGTCCCACGCTGGCTCATCTTTAGCCAAACATCCACAAGGGTTGTTCTATCCTTATCTACAGAGCTCCTAACCAGGTGCTCTAGGCCTAGTGGTACTGGTGGAAAGGGTTAGTCCATGCAGGACCTGAATTGTCCTTGAGTGTTATGAAGTTCTTCATGCTGTATTTGTCTATATTACAAGAGTGCATTGTTTAATTGATTTGTACTTTGTGGTACAGTGTTTCTTGCAATCCGTTTTCACAACAGAGAAACACCATAGTAAGGTGGACTAGGAGAAGTCTTAAGTTGTTATGCAATTCTTTGTCTGCTTGGGACAGGATTGCAATGCTTTGTATGATTTTTCTTTACAATATTAAGTGTATGAAGTACTATCAGTATGAGGAGAGAAGAAAATGTCTTAGTTGATAAGTCATTCACTTGCAAATTAAATTACTTGTGCCTTGTCAGAGACTCCTTTATCTACCTTTAACAAAGATTCGGCTTATATTCTTCATTTTTTTCTTCTTTCTTCCCAGCAAGCTGTCAGGGCATGGCATTTCTCCTGGCACCTCTAGCGAACAAATAGTGAAGCTATGGCATCTTCTTGCTTTAAAATTCCCCAGAATATAGAGCCTTGATTGCAGATTTAATATTTATTGAATTGGCTTGCAAGTTGAGGTATACAGTAACACATAAAAAATAAAAATGACATTGACTGAGATGAAAGAACACACCTTTGTGCAAGTCAAGGCTATAGTGAGATATAGAAAAGCAACAGAAAAATTAGCAATTTATTTTTCTAGTTGGCACTGTAGGGCATTATTAAGCAACATTTGGAAAATACAATAGTCACTGGCAATAAAAACTTCACTTTTTGTAAAGCCTTGTGCTCTTAGGTCATTCATGGTGAGTGCCATTTTAAATCAGGTTCTACACATTACAGTTTTACTCAAATTTCCACTTGACTTCAGTAACCATTAGCATAACCAATTTTTGTTTCATTTCAAAGATTACCAGAAGTAGTATTTGATAAATATTTTGATGACTGTCTTGAGGTGCTAGATTTTTTCACAGAAACATGTGGCCAGGTTTCCTTGCATGCTTGGTGCTGCTGTGTTTAACCACTTTTTCCTTCTGTCTCTAATAGAGCCAGTATAAACATAGAATGAGGTACTTGTGATGGATTCTGGCCTATTGTTAGACTTTGTTGCTGATCCACCTTGCAGAACATGGCCAGTGAGTATTGTTCAGTCCCTTTTTAGCGGTGACAAAGGTTATAACAATATCCATTCAGGAGTGGATCAGTTCATGCAGACCTTGATCCAAGCATTAACCTCCCTTCAACTCCAGGGTTGACCTGTTCAACCTAGAGTTCCTCTGTGGGACAGAAGGAGGGTGTTTTGAAAGGAGGATCCATCTGCATATTTGTTGCCTTTCAAAAAGACCAGAGGGGGAGGAGTAAGTGAAGAAAACTGAAATAAGTGGATGTTTTTAGACAGCAGGGTCTAAGTGTTCCACATAAGTGGCCATTCCCTCTTGCAGGCATCAAGACTTGCAGAACTGCTCACTGCTAACATGTAGGGCTCTCTGAAGGTGGTAGAGAGTCACTCAGAAAATGAGCACAGCTCTTGTAGAAAGAGAAAGTCCTACATGTAATGGCTGTAGTGCTTGGGTGTCTTACTGTATCCTGATTTCTGATTATTTGGTCCTGCATGATCTAAAATGATTTGTGTTTTTTATAATTTTATAGGGTATTTTTAAACCCAATCAGGAGGGGAAGAGGTGCTTTTAAAGGAATTCATAAAGGAGTATGGTTTGAATCAATTCTGAGGTCAGGAGTTGATTCAGAAGCCTTAGAAAAATCTCACAATTGCCATCACCTACATGTGAGTCAGTATCTCTAAACTGACTTTGGTTTACTGGGTTGTCTTTTTCTGAGAGCTTTCAAGTGTTGAGTGAGTGAGGAGGCTGCATGGCTCACTCTCCCAATACTGCATTGATTCAGCAGTATTTCCCTATTTACACAGTGGGCAATTTCAGTTCATTATCCATAACAAGCTTGTGTTTATGCTCTTCCTAGTTAGATATTTTTGTACATATTGGCATCTATAAATTAAAAGCTCTATTTTTGACAGATTGGAAAATGTGTGTAATTTCTCAGCACTTTTGTCCTCTGACTCTGCAGTTTTTTGGGTTTTTTTTGGTTTGTTTTTTTTTTTAAGAAAGTAGTCTTCTTTTTTTTTGTGTTGCAAGAGAGAAACAAGTAGCAATATGCATTACAGCAATAAACCAAGTACAGTCACTTTCATTATGTGGGGACCTGAGAAGGGAAAAGTGTTGTATCTCTGTTTCAAACCAGGTGGGAATTTCAGTTCTGGGAGGATAAAGCTAAAAATACCAGTGCTTGATACACTCTTTTCTACATTGCATGATTCCCCACCCTTTGTATTCCTCTTATAGGACATTTAAATTGTTGTGTATATCCTTGCTTACATGTTGTATTAAATTAGCCTTATGCTTTGAAGCAATTTCTGGTTCATAGAAGAATCAGATGTTTTGAGACAAAATGGCTGAAACAGTATCACTGTTGAGAGTAAAAAACCCAAGAGCAGCCAAATGACTCAAATTTGCCTTTTAAAGTCCAACAAAGAAAGTACTTTGTGTCAAAGGTAAAACCAGCAGATGCAGTCTTCTGTTAGCACTCACTGCTTCTCTTTAGATGGAAATAGGAGTGATTGATGAGCATAATATATTTCCCTACGGAGGTAAGAAAGGGGTAGCGTCTTAATTCTGCTGACATCAGGACGCTAAATGGTATTTAGTACTTTTGCTATGTGTGGAAATACAGGGGGAATTTTACAAGGTATATCCTAAGAAGATAAAGAGCATGCAAAAATTGACAAGCAAAAAAGTCAAGCAGGATTTGTAGGGTATTTTTCCTGTGGGCTTTGATTTTGTTAAGTAACTTTTCTAAGGTCTAGTCCAGTTGTATTGAAATACAAGGCTGTAAAGAACAGCATCTCAAGTACCTAAGTTTTTGTTTCTTTGTTTATTTCAGAATATCACACAGAGTCATGGTTGGGTTTTGAAGGTGCCTCTGGAGGTCACCTAGTCCAACCTTCTGCTGAGAGCAGGACCAGCTGGAGCTGGTCACTCAGGTTCATGTCCTGTTGTGTTTTGAATATCACCAGGGACACTTCACTACTTCTCTCAGCAACCTGTTGCCAGAGATTTCAACCACCCTCAAAGTCAATAAGTGTGTTCTTATGTTTAAATGAGAGGTTTTATATTTCAATTTATGCCCATTGCTTGTGGTCCTTTTTCTGAGCAGAGGGGAAGGCTTTTAACTCCCTTGACCTTTTGCCACTGTTGTGCATAATGCAAACTAGAGCCCTTTGCTTCAAGGGCACAATGCTCTCATGTTCATCCTCTCATCCACCAGGACTCCCAAGTCTTTCTCCTTTAGCTCTTATGCATTTCAGACACTCTTGTACCTCAGTGTTGCACATCCACGTGTTTGTGAATCAGGCAGAGAGCAGCCCTGTGGTTAAGAGGCCCAAATCCAGACAGGAACTGGGGGCACTCAGCCCTGCAGGATGTACTTGACAATTAGCATGATTGGGTCCTTAGGAAAGGTCTGACTTACCAAACAAAAATGCCTCAATGGGTTACTGAAAGCAGTTGCTGGCTGGTGTTCTATGTTATAGTCTGTTCAAATTTAATTTTAAAAATGTTACTTTATTGCATAAACTCTCATTCAATACTGCACATAACTTCTTTAAATGTTTCTAAATTCTGCCCACAAAATATCTGTAAGTTTCATACTAACAAGAGGCTGCATATATACTCTAAACTGAGCATTTTACAGGAAGTGCAGTAGAATATTAAAACTTTCAAGCATCAGTAAGGGTTTGGGGCAGTTACTACTTTATAGAATGCAGTTAGTCTTGGGATTAGATCTTGGAAAGAGTAATTAGCCTGAACAATATCTTCTGCACTTTTCCTCTTCTTTCAAATGATTTATGCAGATCTTAAAAAAGTTAAATTTAGCCAAATTTAATGTGAAGTTAGAATATTTTTTACTCAATCTAGTGCATTCTTTTTTAAGTCTAGTTGAATTTTCCTCTGGGTTACTCAAGCACTTCATATTACAAGGTATCAGGGAGTGACTGTGCAAGATCTGTGGCTGTTCCTGCTCTTATCCCTGCAGAGGCAGTGTTAGGCTCTATGAGGAGAAAGAAGACACAATTTGCTCATAGGTGACTGCTTCCTGTCTTTAAACTGTGCTTTATTTCAGAGTTTGCATGTATTTTAGCTCTTGAATCCCAGAGATAACACATGCAATGTCAAAGTTCATTTAAAAAAAAAGGCAAGGAATCTCCTTTCTTGCAATGCTTTATTTATAAGCTTTCCTTCATCTTTGACTGGGTTAGTGTTATTTCTGAGATCAATTTTGGCATTTAGCCAGAATTTGATACGGAGTTGATCCATCTGACCTTCATTTTAAGACAGCATCTTAATACCTATGTGATTGTGACAGTGTTTGTAACTGCTGAAGTTGAAAATTTTGGGGAATTGAGGAATCCGGTTAAACATTCTACACTGAAATTTTGATAAAGCTTCACATGCTGTGCTCCCTTCCTTAGTGTTCTCTCATTGTAGCTGGCAGAGCAAAGAAAATAAATCTGTTCTAATTCACATGGCATTAATTAAAATTCAGGCATAGGGTGTCAGAAAGGTGACGTCTTGCTGAAAGGTCAGGTTTACTTACTTTTTACATCACATGTATACATACATTACATGTATTTTCATTTGCAGAGGTAACTGTAAAACTAGAACTTCAAAGTAGTTCTAGCCAAAAAAAAGGCACAGATGAAAGATTGCTTCTGACATGATATTTTACAAGTTTGTATTCTGTGGGTGGTATATTTAGTGTTTTGGTAAATTACATTTCCCTTAATATAGTACAGAAAACATTGAAAGAACATAACATTATCTTGATCATAAATAAAGATAAGAGTATGATTAAATGCAAGTGTTTAAAAATTGTCATGTAACTATTTACTTTTTGACTACTTTATGGTTTTATATTTGAGTTGCTATTAGATTGAATTACTATAATGGTAAATATTAAGTGGTTGGAGGATATTGTCTGTTTGCATAAATCCACAGCTTCATTGCATGAAGAAAATGGGTATATTTTTAATACAGGACTACTGCTTTCTAGGAGCAGCTTTTTATTTTTTTTCAAAAACACCTGCTCTTCTTTGTGTATTTCCATTTAAGTTTTATTAGTTGTATGGCTATATCTGCATATCTCGTGCACTAAGATGGTACAACTTGAATTTTTCCATTTCCCATTTTACTGCAAGTTAATGGTGCTATTGTCAACCCCCATTATGCTCGTCTGACAAACCACTCTTCCTCCTAAAGACCCAGTGTATAGCTTTAACTTGGGCTGTAAATATGTACACAGCTGTGCAGATTTTAGTTTAAACCTTCATAAAGCACAGTCACAGCTGCAGGAAGAGGTAAGAGTTGAAATAGATATGTGGGGGTTAGGGGCATGAAAAGGATATTGGTGAGACTGAAAAGAACTACTAATGGGTTGAAAATAAGGTATTCAATGTTTTAGATGTTTGTCTCTTTTATTCCTTTAATTGATGTCTTGGAGACATGGTGACAATATAGTAAATCAAAGCTTTTGTGTAGGAAGCAGTTTTTCTCCTTACATGTAATTTTATGATTTTGTGGCTCTAAAAGACTGTTAAGTGAATTTAACAGACTGTAAAGTCTGAGGATAAGAAGATATGTAAGTAAATTAGACACAAGTACAAAATGAAGGCGGTTTCAAATGTGCTGATGATCACAATTGTGAAAATAAAGGGAAGTGACCTGTGACTTGGACAGTTAGATGGCAAATGTAATGCAACGCACCATTCTCAATATCATCTGTTCATATTTTTCTTGGGTACATTATTATGCTTTTTGGTTTGCTCTATTAGCTACAGAATATACTTCAAAGATCTGCTTGTACAGGTCACAACAGGCTGAAAATGATGAATGAGACAGATGGAGAATGAAAGGTTGAGGTGAAAATAAAGCAATGAATGTAGATCTTGGCTCAGCATCATGGTAATGCAGTGTTTATTTAGAAAGTAACACCTAAAAATGTTTGCAGGTGAATAATTTTTTTGTAATATATGTTGATTATTAAATGGTTTTAAAATTATTTCAATAGGTGGTGTGATTTTTGAATAATTCAATAAATCATTAAGTGATGTTAAAGCTGATGGCCAAAATAACAGAAACCTGTAAGAATTTTAGGAGAATCTTTTCCATAGTTGTTTCAATTTTTCATCTAATAATGTGAACAATAAAACCTGTGAAGCATCAGTCATGCCTATATTACTATAGCACAAGGAGATGTGAAGTTCTGCATATTCAGGTTTAGCAGATTGTTGTAATGTATCATTAGATAGTATAAGTTAGCTTTCAAAATGCTACTGGTATGTTCTTGCTGACTAACAGGCTAACAGAGTGTGTAATGATTCATGTGGGAAAGGATAAACCTACATTTTAATATGCAAAAAATTCTAATTTAAAAGAGCTTGCACAAGTTGTCAAAACCCCCACAATGAAGAGTTAACAGTTCCTGCCCATTTGCAATGAAGTCTATTCTAAAGACTTCATTAAAGAGGGAAGCTACAGATGGCAAATTATGGTAACTGTGAAATAAGTTTCCTCAGGGGCACTTGGAAACCTTGTAGTTTTCTTTTTTTTTTTTTTCTTTTTTTTTTTCTGTGAAAGTGATGGTCAGTGTCAACAAAATGCAATTTGGTGCTTTGTTTTCCTTTCTCTGATTTCCTAGGCTTGCTTATGGAATCTTTTTGGGGATGTGGGCTATTGTTGTTTGGTGGGGATTTTTTCTAACTGCTATATCAAATAAGATTGGATCCTTTCCTTGATAAAATTATTATCACTGTACAACTGTTAATGTTTCAACAGGGAAAGCTTTTCCTAATGGTTTACTGAATTTTCTCAGATCTAGAGCAAAAGCAAAAGAGTTGTATATTAAAGCCCTATATTTTTATTAGATAAGACAAGTTTTGCCATTTATTCCTTCTGAAATTGAAGCACTTTTATTTCCCAACAATTTCTTGTTTGAGTCTGGAATTTTACCTGTAGAGAAATTGTGGTATGCAAAATCAGAGGTACTGCTTCCTGGTGTAGTACTAAGTGAACAGGACTGTGTGTAGGAATAGGGTGCTCAGTCAAATCTCTGAGGACTTTATTGAGGCCTTAATTTATAAATTAAACTGTCTCTGTATCTAGTGCCAAAAGGCTTTTAGGATCATTTGCTACTGGTTTAACATGAAAGGGATCACCGGCTTGCAGATTTACTCTGGAACAGGTTTTGCTGCTCTGGAGTGACTGTCAGTATGTACAACAGCCAACTAGAAGAATTCTCGGGATTTGTGTAGGACTCTGCTTTGGGATGCCTCTGCATCTTGAGTGAAGCACTCCATACTCATAGTTTAGATATTTGACTGATTCATGCTGTTTCTCTAATTTACTGGGTTCTTTCCCCTCTGAGCCCTTTTGAGGGCATTGTGCTGCACACAGAAAGTGTTTGAGAAGGATGGACAAGCGATCTGACTGGTCCTCCTGTGTGTGTGTGGAGCACTGTACCTTTTCTATTGCAGCACTTGAAGGCAACAGGACCATCTTGTGATCATCCCAAATATTTCTCTTGGAGGAAAAGTAATTTTCAAATATGATTATATCAAGATACTTTAGTTCATACTGTTGTTTTTTTTTTCCTTTCATAGTTATCATTTGATGCTGAAGGATTTCCTAATGTAGATTAGGAAAGGGCAACTTGTGGATTATGTTTGAAACTTGGATTTAGCTGGAGTCTGAATGTAAGTGGGCAAGCAAAGACTGAGACCACCAATGCACAGAAATTCTTATATCTTGCAGGGCATGAGAATTCAGTGACAAATATAGATAGCCCAAAGTCAACAGGGCTTCATTAAATACTTGAATGAAGTCTTATAAAAGGCTAAATGCTGCGTTGCATCAGCAATGAAGAGATGCTTTTAATCTCTTCTTCTCGTGTTGAAGCTGTGAAGTATTTATTCTGATATTAATACAGACAGGCAAGTGGTAAGTATGTGAGGAATAATAATAGCAAGTTCCAAAACCAGAAAAAATTGTATTCCAATTACATTTGTATATGCAGTTTTGTAATGGTGAAGAAATTAAAAACCTGGAAGGAGTGAAATAATACAAATCCATGTAAGTGAAACTGACTATTTAGAAATTGTCTTCAATATCTATTTGCCCTTAATTTAATACTTATTTGAAATCATCTTGCTCTGATTTTTTTTGTCGGTTTCCAACAGAAACAAGCAAAATTTTGGAGAAACTAGAAGCTGTTACATGGTTTGAAGTCTCATATAAAGTACTGTAATGTTAGTAGTAATGGAAAGAATAATCAAGAGATTGCTGTAGATTGCTTGCATGTGCAATCCATTACTGTTTTCCAAAGTGTTAAATTTTGGAAAATATATAGATATTTTAGTTATAATTCATTAAGTAGTAGGCATTTAATTTCTGTTTCCCCCTGTGAATACAATAAATTTCTATAGCTTTTTCTTAAATCACTTCGAATTTCTCACTGCCTGAAAACTCTGGATTTTAAAGCCAGCTGGCAAATTACTGGGAGGGTTATTGTAGCTTTTTAAGATGGCCTGTCAGAAGAAAGGACCAAACATCATGTGGCACTGGATCTTTTTGCAATTCCTAGAGCAGTGCAACTAAGATTTCAGTTTAGTTCACTAATAATAGTTCATGTTTGCAGAGTCGGCATTGTAGTATAATCTTTCCAAAGAACAAGTCTGAAGTCTGAGTTGTGGCAATGTTTCCTTAAGAGTTGCTTTAGGTACGTCTTGTGTGTGTCAGTATTTCAGAGAAGTTCTACAAACAGCACCAACAGAGAAAAATTCCTTTTGCACATAGAGGATAAAATTATACACTATTTTGATATCTTAGAAGCTCTTTACTTTTCAAACAAAGCACACAATGCTACTTATTCACGTAGAAATCTTTCCATGTTTGCTTTATATATCAATACAATGTTCCTGTTTTGAAGAATTGACTTTATGGGTGTTTGTGTAAAATCCACAAGAGCACACAGTACATGGGTGTATGTTAAAAGAAAATACCATTCAAGCGACTGCAGTAACAGTTGTGTGGTGCCAAGTGTCATTAGCAAAACTCCTATTTATTCATTCTCTTTGTCATATTTCTATTTAGCAAGTAACCATCATGGTAGTCCTGTCATGAAAGTAGCAGGATTATTTGGAGTTTGGTGATTCAAAGGAGTGACCTTGCTGCTTTCCATTGCTGTGTTTTTAATAAACTTTATTGACACAACAACATCAGTGATGAATATGCTTTCCTAAAAGGTATTCTTTGCTAAAGTAGTGAATCCCTTAGGCAGTGAGTAACCCTGAAGTCCTTACAGTTTCTGCAACCATCTGTCCCTGAAGCTTAAAAACAGCTTGAAATGCTGTTGTTAACCCCATCGTGGGAATTTGTCATTGTTCATTATTTGGATTTTTTTTTTACTGGGGCAAGGATTTTTTACCTTTTTTTTTTTTTTAATTTTTTAAATATAATTTATTTAAAAAGAAAGCGTCTCTCATCAGGAATAGACAATATTCTGTGACTTGGTTGTGGTTGATGACTGTTTTCCCTCTTCTGCCTGTAGAAAATTCAAGTGTTCACTGTTAAGTCTGTTAGCTCACCAGTTATTTTATAGAGTACACTTCAGTATTACTGATGTTTATATGGAGCTACTTTTTTATTGGTATGTTAAATGAATGTATGAATAGTAGCTTGTTATAATTTTCAGACTATTCTTTAAGAAGTGGGGTGAATTGTAGCAAGTGAAAATTATTTCAAGTTTTTAGTGGATGGTTACATAAGGATGGGTTGACTTTCAAATCACCGAATGAGTCTTAATATTTCCTTTTACGTTGAGTACCTTTGGTAATGGATTGACTTTAAGAAAATCTTTTCAGTTATATTTAGCTATCATAGTCAATATCTTTTTCTTCACTTCAAGCTAAATGGGATTGATTAGAGAACTTGTGAATGTTTTAAATATATCAGAAAACTTCTGTGCTGTTTAGCCAACAGCTCTAATCCATCTTCTTGCTTTAATGGATCACCTTTGGAGTGGGATATGGGAAATTTCTGGTGATGACTCATCCCAAAATTCCATTTGAAAACCTCCAAGGAATCTCACATTCTTTTGCTCTTGGGATGTTTGAACTCTTAAAACTGAAGAATAATAAACCTATGAAGGAAGCTGATGAAATGAATCAGAAGGGAGCAATAGAGGGCTCTTTCCATGTATTCTGTGTGTAGGCTGAGACTGGTGTTCAACATGTGGTCCAATTTCCTTGTCTTTTCTGCTGCTTCTGTTCTGCCACCTTGTTATTTTGTGGTTGGGAGTTACAAATTAGTACATACTGTATGGGGTCAGATGTTCTCTTCCAGCAGTGCAAGAAGAAATTGTATTGTTGAGACAAAGTTATGATCGTAGCTAAAATACATGTCCTTTTTTCACAGCTTGCAAGTCCATTAGAATAGTCTTTCTGTCAAAAAACACAAGGGTTTAGAGATGGGTACTTTGTATTAAAATACTTGAAATTCTTAATAAACTTAAATGCATCTTACTTTAAATAAACACAGTAAGCTTCTGGTGTTCCTGTTAGGAGAATCAGCATTCAATATCCCTTCCAAATAATTTAAGGGAATTTGAGATATAGGCAAATTAGGTTTTTCAGGAATGTGTTTACTATCTTTTTTAAATATGCCTTTTTTTCCCCTCCAGTTAGCCTTGATCTGAAGTTGTGCTCTCTTCACCTGCTAGGCTGCTTTTTCTCTCTCCAGTGAAGGCCCTTGTTTATGCTTGGAAGTCTACAGGGTGATGCTGCTGTTCTGCTCTTTGGCACTGTGTAGGTGTGGCAATGGCAGGAGAAAATTTCCATGTCATTATCATAGCAGGCATCTGACACCTAGAACTGAATCACACTTTTTAACAGATTAGCTTCTTTTCAGAGATAATTCAAATATAAAACTGTGAATCTAGTTTTTTCAATTTTTTTGTTTGAAAAAAAGAAATCAAACTGAGTTATGAAGCAGTATTTCGAGAATAAGAAGAAAAGATAATTTCCTGTGATAACACCTTTCATTTTATAATGCCAGTACATGTAGAATAGCCAGTCTAAAATGAAATAAGACTCTTCTAATAAAAATTCTAGAATTAATTCAATTGTATGTATACAGAAGGGACAGCAGTTTTACTTTGTGAAATATAACATTCATATTTCAGTAGACAAAACCCTCAAATGTTTTTGAAATAGATTTTAATAGGAGATCTCTTACTCAGAGTCAAAACAAAGCACTGAAATGTTGGGAAATTTTATGAAAAGCAGTTGTCTATCAAAGCTGCTGCTGGATTCTTGCTGCAGCCTTTCATCTGATGTTTAGGAATAAGAGTTCATCCTATAATAAATAGGAGGGATCAGACAGTTACTGACTGTTGGCCTACCCCAGTTTGAAAAGTTTTGCAAGTTATTTTATGATAACACTGACTTTTCTGGATGCATAAATGACTCTGAAACCAGCACACACTCTCTCCAGATGTATGGTCTGAATAGCTCTTTTTTAATTTTGATGCTCTTTTAAAACCCATCAGATCTCTCTGTTCATGTTTCTATTAAATGCAAATTGATGTGTGAATGAAAACCTCAGCTTCCATTAATTTCCATATTAAAAAAAACCCACATAGCACTCAGCTCTGTAGCTTAAAGAAATGAAGCACCATCAGAAAGTAGTAGAATTACCAGTTACTGAAAAACTAAAAATATGGCAGCAGCATCCAGCTTCTACTAGGCAGACACCTCTTCATTCAATATATATTATCACAAGTCTTAAAGAATTCTGCTTCTCTTAGAAAATCTGTATATACAGTATTATTTTTTAACAGCCTAGAATGTGTTATTATTTGTGATTCAAGATACTTTTTGGTGAGTTTTTAATATCATGACCTGTTTACTTGCCCCTACTTTGCATCCAGTGAAAATGGGATGATTCACTCCTTTTAAAAAGTAAAATCCAAATGAAAAATGCATTTATTTCCATTCTGTGGAAAGCAACAGTGCTATAAAGCTATGTCCATTTCATGTATGGTCAACAGATCAAGGAAATTCCTACTCCAGTATATGGAACTTATTCTGCGTTAGCAGGGTACTTTTTGGTCCAATGCCAAATCAGATTTTAAGTAACATCTCCAGGGTAAAACTTCATTAAAATAGGAGGAGTAAACCATCAAAAGTTCTTCCAAATTATGTAAGTCTATCTGGCATTTTAGTTAAGTGGATCCTGTGAGGCTACCTTTCTATCCTTCTTCATCTTGTAGGTACATTAAAATCGGAGTCATATCATGGAAACAGTAAGACTGTGTCTTTCTTACATCTCAGAAAGGATGAACACAACATGAAAATTACTCTTCTTGGCTTTAGCATTCATTTTTTCAAGGCTTTGAAGTTGTGTTTGGACAGTGGCTTGGAACAGGGTGCCAGAAGACAGTCAAGATTACTGTCAATGTACTTGTAGAAAAAGGAAAAATCCAGGCCTTCAGGTTTTGATGTTAGGGTTTGTTTGCTTTTTTAAATAAAGTAGCAATTTGACTGTTACTTACTGCCCACTGTTCTGGGCTATGTTGAGACATCAGCATTATAGCATGATAAATTTATTATAAAAAGTTAAATCAACTGGCATATCACTGCAGTGATTATTTGCAACGTCGTGATAAAAGATCTCTTATTTTGCCATTGGGCTTTTCAGTCTCACAAGGGGAAATAGAGGTTTGTATTTTCTTTCTTGTGAAAATCACATTAATGCTATGTGTGCATGGGAAAGTATTATTGGGGGTTTTAAATACAGTTCTGAATGTGAAGCAACAAAGGTCTAGAAGTCTCTGCTTCTTCCTTTTTGATAATAAACTCCTTGATTTAATTTTTTATGAAAAGGTTTGATTTCCAGCTATTTAAATGAAAAAAAAAAAAAAAAAAAAAAAACACCCAGAAAACCCCCCAAAAATTTGATCACTATTTTTTGTTGGTGAAACTTCATGTTATACAAATGTGGAGAAAAACTGATGACCCTCCCCAAGCTCTTTTCTGTAAAAATGCTTTGAGGGTATTGCTAAAAATCTCCCCAAAAAACATTGAAAGGAGCTTGTGAAAGCCTCTGAAAATTTCAACTACTAGAGTCTTTGCTTTGAAACGGTGATGATTGCATCATCGCAAAATAAGGTAGCATTAAGGGTGATGTTGTGAACAGACAGCACGTCCTCGTGGTCTGCCTCCTGATTTTGGCAAAAATACCAGAAGTGCAATACTACCTTTTCCTGCATTGAGAGGGTGCTTCTTACTCTGCTTCACTACTGATGTAGCCACGGGAAGCTGCAGAAGAGACTTCTCCACACTTATGTTCCTAGTACCTGAGATAGCTAGGAATGCATGTGATAGTACACCCATTGCTAGAGTATTTTAGCAGTTTTGTACATGCTTTTTTCCAGCTGTGTACCCAGGGATACTGGCCTGTGTGTGCAGTCTTTCATCTGTGAATGTCTCAATGATGTTTGTACTTGCAACACAAGTACAAGACTGTTGAAGTGTTGCACATTATCTACATTTGAAAAAGTGCCTAAATAACTGGAAGTGATATACAGTAATTTCACGACCACAAGGCGCACCGGACTATAAGGCGCACCCCCCGAGAGTCGGCAATTTTTGCAACTTTGTAGCTCAGATAAGGCGCACTGGACTATAAGGCGCATTATTTTTTTTGCAGTGAGGAGCTGTGCGGTGCGCAACAAAGTAGCGAATTACTGGCAGGCTCTCAATTTGCAAACATTTCGCCGGGATTTTTCGCCGCTGTTTCGCGGCCATTTTTCGCCGCTTTTCAGCCACTTTTCGCGGCCATTTTTCGCCACTTTTCAGCCACTTTTCGCGGCCATTTTTCGCCGCTTTTCAGCCACTTTTCGCGGCCATTTTTCGCCGCTTTTCAGCCACTTTTCGCGGCGATTTTTCGCCACTTTTCAGCCACTTTTCGCGGCCGTTTTCACCGCTTTTTCGTGGCCATTTTCCGCCGCTTTTCGTGGCGATTTTTCGCTGCTTTTTGCCGCAATTTTCTGATGCTTTTTCAGCGGTTTTTCGCGGTGATTTTTCGCCGCTTTTTGCCGCAATTTTCCGGCACTTTTTCGTGGCGATTTTTTGCCGCTTTTTTGCCGCTTTTCCACGGCGCATTCTCGGCGCTTTCCCGCAGCCGTGCCACTTCCCCCCGCTTCTCCCTGCCTGGCAGCTGTGCTGGTTCCCGGTTTCCCCTGCCCGGCAGCCACGGCTCCCACGGTTCCCGACTCCCCCCACACGGCCACAGCTTCCGCGGGTCCTGGCTCAGTTTGCAGATCGCACTTCTGGGTTCGCAATTTTCCGAACTTTGTCCGTCATATAAGGTGCACCGGACTATAAGGCACATTTCTGGGTTTGGGGGAAAATTTTAGTCAAAAGGGTGCGCTTATAGTCATGAAATTACTGTAATTATCAGTGCTGAAGAAATATTCCAGCAGATATTTATATATAGAGTAAGATTCAGTGACATTAATATCTGAGACATTTGGGCTTTATGACGTCTCAATAGAACTGAAAGTATGTGGGCAAAGAGAACATGTTTTCCTGGGTTGATTTCTATCTCTCTGTATAAAAGAACTGTTATTTAAGAAAAATCTCTTTTAATAAATGGACCATAATAAAATGTGGTTTTATGAAGGCTGATCTTACAAAAAGCTCTGTCTTCAAGCTGTTGACTGCTTCATTTATATGTGGACAGAGAATTCCTCTTACTTTTGCTGAAAGTAATGCAGGACCTTTGTGGTGGTGGGGTTTATTTGGTTTGGGAGTTTTTTGAAGTTTTTGCTTAGGTCAGAAAAACCTGAATAAATACATTAGCTGGAATGACTTCTAAAATTATTTTTGTTTAACCTTACAGGAGAGGAGTTTGCTTTTGCATGCAAACTGTATTCTTTCTCCTGTTTGCAACTCTTCCCTCTTTCATGACCCAAAGTGAAGTGAAACTGTGATGACTGACAGCGATTCTTCATTGGAGGATGCAGCAGTATTTTGCTTTAAAATGGGGATTTAAATACCAACTTTTTAAATTAACAAATAATATATAGAAATAGCAGAGTGTCTTTAAAAGTATCTCAAATTATAAATGTAACCAGTGAAATAATGAACTGTAATCTGTATGAAATTAGGAGTGAATAAACCCTGCTGCACAGCAAAAGAAAGGACGGTTCTGTGAGAAGGTGGTGTGGCAAGGGATCTTTTCCTGCTGAAAAGATGAACAATGTAATAAAGAGCCAGGTAGAACATATAAAGATAAGCTGCCAAGATCTGAAATAAAAAGGTGATAATTTTAATGGCGTTTGGACATAACTTCAAGTTTGAAAAATGTGCTAATAGTTTGCAGATGTGCAGAGATTATAGAGACTTCAAAATGAGATGGTATAAAATCAAAGGAAAAGATCCTTGCAAAATGAAAAGTGAGCTACTATGCTTAAGGAATAAGAAATTGCCGTTGTTGTCTTTGTAAATTTAAAGATGCAGCCCGATAGCAAGTGCTGTTTGCAAAAGAAATATCTGTGTGTATTAGATTAGAGGTCAGTTGGGGAAGCCAGGACTTTACTGTGTTAAGGGAAAAGCAGGTACATGGAGACGTATTTTTGCTATTTAAAGTGGCAGGGTCTTGGCCAATTGTAGTGTCCCTTTTCCTCAAGGAAATAGTGCCAGGGCTACTTAGAGAAAAATAAGTATGTGAAATATTTAAGAGAAAAAGACAAAATATGTGTAAAAGGCAAAGATATTGCTAACTATTTTTAGAGATAGTAAAGGATAACATTATTATCTAAGACTGAAACCAGGAGATATGAAAATATTTTGGGTCACTAGTAGGTATTATATTTTCTTCTGGTATTTTAAATTTTGGTTAAATCTCATGAAATCTGAAAGTAAGAGACCTGGATAATACTTGTATGCAGAGATCAGCTTACACTTCCTCCCTATACTCAAATTTGCATTTTCCTGTTGTATTTTTCTGGAAAATACTTACAGCCTAAACTCACCTAGGAAGATTTCACACATGGATAATGCAAGTGTGTGTGCACCTGCATGTGTGGTGTCTGGTGAGATATTGATTGTAAATACATGGGGGTGGTGTGTGTGTGTGTAGGGGTTTCTTGGCTTTTTTGTGTTTTGTTTTTTTTTTTTAACTCAGTCTGAGGGAGACTTGACACCTTAATTTGAAATATGGAAGCCACAGTGAAAAAATGCAACCACATGTAAAATCCCTCTTTATAGCTCTATGACACCACAGAAAGTGATAGGCAAAAAAGACACAAACTCATGAAGTGCTGCTACACTACCAGAGTTCTACTTGGTCATGTCTGTCCAAAGATTCTTTCCATTTTAGGATCAACTGTTGTCTTGCTTCTAACACTGCTTGTGATGTCGTTGGCTTTTTCACTAAAACTATATCCCACTTTAAGGGGGCTGAGGGTGTGCAAAGGGATGCCTGGTCATGCATATGGGGTCATTGTGTCTTAGGTTTGCTTCAGTTGGATTGATAGCAAGCTCTCAGACTGCAGTTATGGAAGTCCATCTAGCAAACAAGTTCATGTGGTGCTTTATGCCAGCTGAGTTTGCTGAGGTAACAATGAGCTGTTTATTGAGTAAAAGCTATCCAGCAAAAAGTCATTTCATGTTTCTGGTATATTTTTTTATATTACACATTAAATCCTGCCATCTGTCAGAACTCTTTGCAATATTGGACTGAAAGAATAAGCTTTTTCAGTAGATAAGGGAAATTCAGGTCTTCCACACAGGAAATATAGTTGAATAGAAATTGGAAAACAACTGGAAAATTTTGCTCCTAGTACCAAAAGTCTTGGCTATACACACTGAAGCTTTCACTGTTTCACTCTGTTATAGTTCTGAGAGAAGGCAACTGAACTTCTGGGGTGTCTGAAACAGACTTAAGAATATAGTGATGCTCTTTTATTGCAAAGAATACCTTTAAGTATTTTTTGTATGGTTAAAAACGCTTTATTCTGAAACACAAGACTTTTCCTATCTCCTCAGATTATTTATTTCTAGTACTGTAGCAAGAGTGACTGGCCTCAGCATCAGTGAAACCATACAAGGGGACACTGTGTGCTTGTTTTGGATGTACATTTAAAAGAAAAACCAAACAACAAAAAGCTTGGTTACATTTTCAGAGAATTTTTTTGGTGAGGAAAAATTGTTGATGAAAGCAGATACCTTGTAGCATCCCAATTAAGAATTATAAATGTATTAAGCCCAATTTCTCCATGCATTAGTGAAGTGCCTCTGATCATTAATGAAATCACTGATTAAATCCTCTGCTATGAGGAAAGGCTGAGAGAATTGGGTGTGTTCAGAGTCAAGAAGAGAAGGCTCTGGGAAGACCTCCCAGCAGTCTTCCAGTACTTGAAGGCTGTCTGTAAGAAAGATGGGGACAAACTTTTTAGCAGGGCCTGTTTTGACGGAACAAGTGGTCATGGTTTCAAACAGTCAATTTAGGCTGCATGTAAGAAAAGTGTTTTGCAATGAGGGTGGTAAAACACTGGAGCAGGTTGCTCAGAGAGGAGGTGAATGCCCCATGCCTGGAAACAATCAAGGTCAGGTTGGAAAGGACTCTGAACTGTCTGATCAAGTTGAAGATTTCCCTGCTCCTTGCAGGGTGATTGGACTAGTTGGCCTTAAAGGTCCCTTCCAGCCCAAACTATTCTGTGATTCTGTGAAATGAAATCTAGGGGAGATTCTTTGCTAATATCACCCAGCACTTTGAAGAAGTTTTTATTTTTACATACACCAACAACCTCTTACAATCTCCTCATTTTTTTCTGTTGCTTCATTTTATTTTCCTTTCCTTATCCCCAGAGATCCCTTTAAGTGCTTTCACATAAGTTTCATGCTTTAAGTCTCTAGGCAGTTTCACATTTGCCCTAAGTTTGTGGTACCAGTTGTCTGGCTCTGCAGAATTGTTAGATTTCTTAGAGTGTGAGTAGTTGTTAGAGTTCAAAGTTCAACACAGTGTCCTGCATTTCCTCCTGAATAGGGTATTACTTCTATTTTAAGTCAGGTGAAAATTACTCTTCTGTTATGATACACAATATTAGGTATTTGGTTCTCTGAGCTCTTCCAGTCCTTATTTGTGTTGGATATCTTTCCTGGTATTCTACTTGGGTTATGCCACAGTACCAGTGTGACTTTGTAACTTCAGTTAAGGAATTGGAAATAGTTTCAGTAATAGGGAGAAGCATCTCCTTTCTTTCTTGCACTGACTTGATTTCTACTCTAGTTAAAAAGGGTGCATGATGTTCATGTACAAAACTTGAAGATCAATGGGTTGCTTCATATTTAAAATGTTACACTTGAGTGTGACAAAAAAGTCACACAAATCTGTACTTGTCCCACATAGGTGGCAGTGCACAGTTATGCTTGCCTAATTCCATCCCCTTACATGGTGAATTTCCTGGAAAAAGAAGGCATTTTGTTAATTTGATGGCTATACTTACAAACCAACTGTTGTCAGTTTTTACAGAGCTATTTGCAGTGAAGGATGAGGGTATTGTGCTTATGGTTTGTCAGGTACTTAAAAGAATGATGGGCATGTGCAGTGAAGTGTGTAAAGGATTCATATTAGCAAAAAAAAAGGCAGTAAAACAGAGAATGAGGAGTTTCATGTTTGTTGTTTTTATGTAACATTAATTTTGGCAGTGAACATCTTCTCAGGATTCCCTGCAGCTGTGGTGCTCTCTGAGGAATAAATAAAAGTAGCATGAGCAGCATGGGGAAAAAAAAATTGTCTTCTTCCTCTTCACCTGGCTACCTGGCTATTCCTATTCTGTGTGTTTTGCTGCAGTAACAATGATTTTTTTTTCTTTTTTTTTTTTTTTTCCTTTTTTTTTTTTTTTTGTCGGAAGAGACTGAAATGGATTAGGATTTTAAACTTCTCAACTCTGTTCCATTCTTGTTTGATTATCCTGTGTTGTGAATCTGGTCTGTGACAGGAACTGTTACAGGTTATGCTAGCAGAGTTCACCCTTGATACTGACTTGGTCTTAAAGACACTGAAAAATAAATGTCAAGACAGAATTTTCATTCCTCCACCCTGCCCCTACTACCAGCCATTTCTCTGGGAAAAGGCAGTGAAAGAAAATCAATGGGATAAGAATGAGTTGCAGCCTGTTGGGAGAGCACCTCAAAAGAGATGTGTCTGTTATGAGAGGGTCTGCACCCCTCGCATTCCTCTTCCTTTTTCATTGTTCACCTCTTTATGATGTGGACCCTATGCATTCAATTCTCTACTAGGGAAATGCCCCCAAAAATAAGAAAAAATATTCCAAACATACTTCACATGATGCTGTGTTATTCAAGTGCTGCAGTATGACAGTAAAGTTGTAAAAATGACAAATAATTATAAGAAATCCGATTTTGCATTTAGGAGAAAAGATAACCAAGGATAATTGAGAATATTTTTGTTCAGTTTTTAATTCTAAAGTGGTTTCAGTTATTTCTTTGTGAGTTATAGACTATCATTTCTGAGTCCTGCAGACTATAATTTCTAGAATCCTGCTGCATGCGGTTTCTGATATTTTTTTAAATTATTCTGTATGTACTATAGAACACCTAAAAACACTTTGCTCATATAAAAAGTTATGAACTCCAATACTGTCTTTCTGCTCCTGCATTTTATATTACTCTACAATTTCATAAACTTTCAGGAGGAGTTGAGTTAAATTGTTCTGAAAGCTTTTTACCATTGTGGATGGATCTGGACACATTTATTGCCCAAGTGAAAATGCTGAATGTAACTATTTAATCTGTGGCTTTGTAACTACTATCTCCTCTTGGATATCTTTCATCAAAGTAATTTTCAAGCCAGTGCAATTCCTGCAAGACTCTCAACTTGTCACAGTTATCAATGGGCAGGGCTCAAACTGATTCAAGAGCTTGCTAGAACCCCATCCTCTGGTATTAATAATAATACAGACAGGCATGTTTCCTAGACTTATTTTTATGCTACTGTACTCTAGCAATACTAGCCATGGAGCATAAATGGCACGTGGAAGTTCTGGTAAGAAGCCTAGGTTGTTGTTATTTTCTTGACTTTGTACTTCAGACAAAAGGTAAGGAACTGAAAGGGCACACCCTCACTATTTTACAGTAATCTTTCTTTTTTTTGATGGAAGTGGTGCTGGTGGCATATTTCCTCCATCACTCATTGATACTGGTATATTTAGCTACTTGTGAATGCTGGACAGGACTAATGGAATTGTATTACAGTGAAAGCTGAGATCTAGGAAAAGGAAGTATGGAAGCCCTTTGTTGGAAAGAACCTAGAAGCATGTTGGTTTTTGAGAGATGACTAATGAGCCATAGAGGCTCAGAAAGGGCTTGAAGGCTGATTTTCTACTCTAGGATGGATTATTCCATGTGAGAACTGAGGATTTTTCAAGCAGTAAAAAGATAGACTCTGTATATTAGAGTTATTTAGAGTCTCAGCTATCGATCTATCTTTGGTGTAAAATTGACAGTGTAATGATTGCATCTTATAATGGTAATTCCAAGTAGGAAGCTTGGAATTTCCTTTGCATGTTGCCCATGTGGGAGAGGAAGATTGAAGAAAATTAACTCTACCTCAGCCCAAAACAGCACAGTTACGAATATGGAGAGTTCTGACAGCCATCTGAAAGAGCAACTTGTGTGTTTTAAGCCTAAGGGAACTTAAATCTCAGTCTTTCTGTGGATGATCTGGAAGAGCAACAGCAGCAAAACAGCTTGCCATCTTGGCAATGAGAGAACTTGACACATGAGTTGAAAGGCTCCTACTGTAGGAAGAACAGTTAAATGTTCTTAGACATCAATATTGTACTTGACTCAGTGCTTTAAGGTTTTTTTTTTTTAGCGGTAATTGATTGTGTCATTTGCATATAGGAGTCAGTAATTCTCTCACAACCGGAGGGAGGTTCTGCTCAAATTGTAAGAGATTTACAACAAGTGTATTCAAAGGTATGGTTTAGTCACATTATTGAAGCCATTTCATAGAAGATGATTTTAAGCCAGTTCTAAACACTCTTTTGTGTGAGACCTACCAAAAGTGAGTGAAAGCCACTCAGCTTTCAGTCCTCAGGCCAGTCCTACAGTTGTGGTGGGATTTCCAATTGTTGTCTAAGTTGCAGTTATGCTGCCGTTGGCTCTCATGCCTCGATTTCTCTATTCAAGTTTATGTGGTGAAATGGAAATAAATATTTCTCATAGTTGTCTTTTAAAGCTGATGTGTTTGATCAGAGTTGCCTCTCTGATGTCGAAGTGGCCAGAAGAGGCAAGAAGGAAGTGAAATGATTTGAAGACTGACTGCCCAGGTGCTTTTTAGTAAGAAGAAAATTGTAGTTTTGTGTCACAGCTGAGCAAGCACCAATACTGGAGATGTACTAAATCTTATCAAACGTTTTAATGGTTTCCAGACCAGAAGCTGTGAAAGCAATCTTCTAAGGTAATGAAGAATGCTTTCTACTAGATACTCGACATAATTTTCTTTTTATCAGCCTTCCATTGGGGGAAGTGTCAGCCTTTCTCAGTGTTGCATTTAGCCTTGTCAAGCCTACATTCACAAAACTGTAAAAGTTAGGGTGATTAATATTTTTATTAATCTTTTGCAGCCATAGAATCTAAAGATTGAGTTAAGTTTTGGTATCCAGCACAATAATGGTTCCCAATATTTTCTCTAAAGCCTAATCTCAGCAGAGAACAGTCGAATCAGCCCTGTCATCCTTGTAGTTTTTTTTCAGTAATGGAAGTTCTGCCAGTTTGAGGCAGTCCACAATAGATGAGCTAAAGGCATTTCTTGCCTATAGAAATTGGGAAGAAGTGACCAAGCAGTTGCTGCACATTAAGTGAATATATGTTAATTCTACCCAGGGGATGTTGAGATGGCTCTGCCTCGTTGCACACGCCTAGTTTTTCTTTAGTGGCTGGCTTTTAGCATACTTGCCAACCTAATTCTCTAACTCTCAAAAAAAAAAAAAAAAAAAAAAGAAAAAGAAAAACAACCCTCACAAATATTGAAGTAGATATTTTGGTGGAGTGCTTGTAGCTGTCACCAAAGCTTTTGCTCAGTTAGACTCATTTGGTTTTTTTATTGCTGTTTTTCTGTACATTTTTTCATTACATGAAGTGTAAGAGTTTGACATTGCTTAGATGTCATTAGTTTGCATTGGTGAGGTTCAAGTACATTGCCAAGAACAGTTTTTCTCCGTATTTTGTAGAAAAGTTACATGGTAAATTGGTGCAAATATTTCCATGAATAAGAACTGGTGATCTGTCAACATATCAAATGTAACTGGGTATGCAATTACCTATACAACATAGATACACTTACTTGACAGCCTGTTTGTATTGGAGTTGTAGCAATTAAAAGGACAGCGATACCCTGGAATATATTTATTGCACTTGTTACAGTGTAGATGTGCAGTTCTTTGCATGCTGCGGACTCCTAATTCCGGTGACCTCAGGACTCATTCTAGACGTCTGCCTGAATCTAATTCTGGAAGAAGGTGTTTGCTTTGGTTTCTTGCTGATTCTGCTTTTGGAGTGATTTTCTTTACTGTGTAAAAACCTTCTGTATCCTGTGACAGGAACACAATAGGTTAATTGTCAACAGAATTGTGTGACTTAATTTTTAAAATTAATTTCTAGGAAAGTAAGAATAAATCAAGGAGAGGACTTAATAAGTTTCCATATTTAATTTTAGTTTTTGTTTTGGTTTCTAAGCACATTTTCTACTTTGTGACTGAAAGAGAATGAGTATGTATGAACATGTGCACCTTTTTGTATGTGTCTATATAAATCAGATAAATGTAAACATCAATTAAAATATTTTTATTGCTTGATATATGCCTTTAGGCAAAACCTGCTACCTAAGGGTAAAAATGTAATGTGAACAGGTGATTTGCGCTACTCAAAAGAGCTCAGAAGTGCTAAGTGTAAGTGCTATGTAGGATACCAGTTTAGAAAATAATTGGTCCCTTTATCAGATAATAGATTTGATTCTTATCTTCCACTTAAGTGAGATAAAATTGTGCTTTATTTCTTTTAATGCATACTGGCATCCAGGCTGTAAAGTGCAGAGAAAAACAGTGAGGCAGGTAGTACCTATCTCAAATACAGCTATAGATAATTAGCTAATTCAGTTGATTCAAAGAGGGTTAAAAGGCATTATTTCCCATTAATATTATAGAAAGTAGCAGTATAGCTAGCATCAAAGGTTTAGGCACATTTGATATCTGTACGTGGGAGGCTTTTCTGAGCAGTCTCATAAAACACAATGTCATTGCTATTCCTCTTGCAATGTTTGGATCCTCCTTTCAATGTGCAGATCATTAGTAAACTGTGAAGCAATCAAGTAATCAGAGCCCAATTAAATGGCTCATTCCATTCCTGGGCTCGGAGAGGATAGTGGATGTGTGAAAGTCTGGCTGTTAAATAGAGCCTGAACTGCATAGTGAGTGAAATCTCTATGAAGAATACAAGGTAGTGAAAAAGAGATGTAAGCTGACCATGAAAAAACAAGAGCAAGCTCATTCAAATTCGCATTTTTTTTAATGCAAATGTAATCACAAAACAAACTGTGTAGTTTCAATAGTAGATTTAGGACTTTCTATTTTGTGTAAAGACACCAAAAGAGTAGTTAAATTTAGAAATAGTTGATAAGGCTGACTTCTGTCTTGTTCTTTTTTTATTAGAACTGTGTCCTGTGTTGTCATCCTCTGACTTGTAGACCTTTCCAGTCTACATCTGAATATGCATTTGAGTATTAATCTCTGTGCCCATTAAAAATCAGATAGAGAATGCTGTGCCTCATGCTAAAAAGAGATCCTGAAAGAAGTTACAATTAACTCAGGTCTTTGGGTCAAGACTGAATTTTGTACTGTGATTAGGAAGCAGTTTTCCCAAGAATGACAGGCCTGAGATGGAGATGGATTGCTTTTGTTTAGGAGAGCAGAAGTGTAGTGCAGGTAGGGTTCCCAAGACCAAGAGATAATTCAAGCACAAAAGATGAAAATATATCTGCCTGATACCTCTGTAGGTAAAAATATGACAGCAGGGCTAAAAATGAAGTAATCCCCTCAAAGACTTGACTAAAAATAGGAATTCTGGAGGTTAGACATTGTCCAAAGGAAGGCAAGAGAGTTAATATTTTATCCATGATCAACTCTATATTGGAAGGGTAGATGGAAATAGACCATCTTTGGAAAGAAATTTTCCCACAACAGCTTTTCTGGCATGATGGACAAT
Source organism: Turdus rufiventris (assembly GCA_013186435.1). NCBI lineage: Eukaryota > Metazoa > Chordata > Aves > Passeriformes > Turdidae > Turdus > Turdus rufiventris. Next base: position 2,158,513 of record PYHW01010582.1, on the reverse strand, counting down.
TCTTTAAAACTATTCAATTTTTTATTCCAAAGAAGGGACTAACAGTGGTAGTCATCAGCCTATTTTCTTTGATTGTATTGAATTTTATATTTCCCTCAAAAGGATGAAAAAGAAATCTGTCAAATATTAGCAACTCCACCTAATTTTCCAAGCAACTAGCCTAACCTCCCCTTCAATTGTACAGTAATTTCACGACCACAAGGTGCACCTGACTATAAGGCGCACCTGCTGGGAGTCAGCAAAACTCGTAACATTGTAGATCAGATAAGGCGCACCCGTCTATAGGGCACACTTTTTTTTTTTTGCAGCGAGGCTCCACCCCCAGCTCCTCCTGCGAGGTTGCTGGCCGAGGCCCCGCCCCCACCCAGCAGCCATTGGCCCCCGGGCCTGCCAGGACCCGACAGGGGTGGTGCTGCGGGCCCCCGGGCCTGCCTCCACCCAGCAGCTATGGGCTTCCGGGCCCACATGGCCCGGGAGTGGGGGCTGCTGCGGGCCCCTGGGCCTGCCTCCACCCGGCAGCCATGGGCCCCTGAGCCTGCATGGACCCGGGAGGAGGGGGCGCCGCGGGCCCCCGGGCCTGCCTCCACCTGCCAGCCATGGGCTCCCGGGCCTACCCAGACCCGGAAGGGGGTGTGCCGTGGGCACCCGGCCCCGCCTCCACTCGGCAGCCATTAGCCCTCCCGGACCTGACAGGGGCGGTGCCGCGGGCCTCCGGGCCTGCCTCCACCCAGCAGCCATGAGCCCCCGGGCCCGCCCAGGCCCATATGGTCCCAGGAGCGGGGGGGGCACGGGCCCCCGGGCCCACTTCCATCCGGCAGCCATGGGCCCCTGGGCCTTCCCAGACCCGACAAGGGCGGTGCTGTGGGCACCTGGCCCCGCCTCCACTCGGCAACCATTGGCTCTCCTGGACCTGACAGGGGCGGTGCCGCGGGTACCCGGGCCCACCTCCACCCGGCTGCCGCGGCACTGCTGGCCCCCCCCACGGCTCACAGCTCGCACTTCCGGGGTGGCAAATGTTGCAACTTTGTACTTCATGTAAAGCGCACCGGACTATAAGGCGCACTTCCGGGTTTGGGGGAAAATTTTAGTCAAAAGGGTGCACCTTATAGTCGTGAAATTACTGTAGATATTAAACCCTGCTAAGTTGTTTGAAGACACAGGAAGTTAGAAGCCAAAAGATGACTTTAGCATGTATTTGGCTTAGCAGAAGGATGTTAAGATGGGCAGAGGTGAGACACGTGCATGACAGTTTTGGCAACTTTGCAGTAGTTTCTTGTAACGCTGGACATCCTTTTAGCACCAATCTGCTTTTTGCCAAGGTCGTTTTGAACATTGCCTGAGTACTGAAGAGCTTCAGAATATGATTATTGTCTTGTATCAATGCCACTTATCAATGTGTTTAAAGCACTTTTTTTTATTCTTTTGAGGACAGTACTATACACCAGAAATCATACAGAGTTTTTTAATCACAACTCTTGCATTTAAACAGGGTTGAATTTCTTTAATGTCCTAAGTAGCCATTAAGTGCAATTACTTATCCTGAGGACTCTGTGCCTTTCTTGTGACTCCTTGTGTTCCTAACTAGTGACCTTGGTGCTGTGACTATCCCTGAAGGTGTATCTTTGACATGATAGTGAAGTTCTAATCAGATAATTTTTATTCATGCACAAGTGCTGTGTCACAGTATGCATAAACCCCAGTAATAACAGCAGGGGAGAATTGTTACGCTGAAGAACAAAATCCATGATATCAAATTGGTTCCTAGGTGTTCAGTAGCGCATCCAGTGCTTGGATGGACATTCTGCTCATTTTTAAAGAGTTAGTAAAAGAGGCATTAAGATTCCAAATAGAGGTTGCTTATAAAAAGTGTCAGTAGAACAAGCAATGAAACTATGCAACTATGTCTTAGTATTTCTTATAGTATGGACCTATGGTCAGTTTGTTCCTAAAATGTTGGTCTGTAAAATAGAAATGTCATGACATTGAACCAGAAGTGATAATGACTCCTTAAAGAGTCAAACAACTGCTACTACATTGAATTCCTGCTCAGCTTTTAAAAATGTTTGTCTCTGGAGTGTTTGAAATCCAGATGTTCAAGGAGTGCTCATCTGTTTGAGAGCCTGAAAAGTAAAATTAGTGGATAAATGGATCGATCTGTTTTCATCAATCCTTAACTTGAAAAAAAGTGAAAAATCTGATTTAATCTGAGTTTGTTTTCTAAGCATTTGATAAATTCTTATAAATCTACCTATTGAGTAATTTCTAACCAAATGGGAGAGTGTTGGGCCTCAGTTTTCCAAAATTAGCTGGAAATAAGTTAGGCTGGGGTCAAATATGGCGTTGTAACTTGCTGCAATATTTTATGCCTGAGTTGGCTAATCTCTGTACTTCTTTCTACAACTTTCTTCACTTGCTGCATATATTAAAAAAAAAAACAAAACCAAAACACCCTTTCCCTTTTTCACTCCTGGGTACACCCCAGCCTCACTTGTAGGAAAGCTAATCTGGAACTGGGTAATGGGTTCAGTGAGAACTCAGACCCATTCAAGAAAAGCTCAGTGGGTGGGTAAAATGGGGTGTATAGGTATCAGTGGAACATCAGAGGGAAGATTAAGGCATCTATTTCCTAGAAGGGGTGGCAGGGTGACCTGGGCTTTTCTGTAGCTTTGAAGACAGAAGAGGAAATTGTAGAGGAGTCTGTTGGTAAAAGAGGTTGAAGCAATTCTTTTGATTAAAAGAGAAGCTGGAGAATACTCTCCCCACAACTTTTTCATCTAGTTAAATAGGATTTATATTATTCATCAATGATGGTGTTACAGTTAAACCACGAGGGTGTTTTCTGTAGTTCTTTTCTCATCATTAGTAATTAGAATGATATTTGCCTGTCAATATAAATCATCTCCTCACTAATTAGCACTCTGGTGTGATTTGTTAACTGAAACTAAAGAAATAGAACTGTGTGACTCATCCCCAAATGCAACTCTGCTCAGAAAGCAGGCCCACATCAGAGTTTAATCTGATGGCAGAAGAAACAGATTAGTTCAGAGAGAAAATGGTTTTAGTGGCTAAGACTCTAAATGCTCAGTCTAATCTAATGGAAATCAGAGGCAAAGATCTACTGATTTTGATTGTGTAATCTTTGAAAATCAATGGAGTGCTTAGAAATCTTAACTTGGATATTAGAATTTTTTTTATTTTACCAATAACTGAGTGTGTAGTAATGAGGTTCCAGCAGGAGTATCTACTTTGTGTGCATTATGCTAATATGCACATTCATGGGATTCTGGAGGCATCAGAAAGAGGACTGGTCTGTTTGTCTTGTGGTTTGAACCTTCCCTGAGGAACAAAATCTTCACCATGTATTCAGTCATGCATTTTTAATTCAGTTTACAGCAACCCTATGCTCCTTCTTCTGTTGTTCTTTCTTCTTTCCCTGCTTAGAGTTTCTTTCAGAATAAACTGCGTTCTGCAGAGGTGACTTCTCTGAGATTTGAGGTGCACGTTATTTGTTATCTTGTGGCATATGCTGCTATGTTATATGTTACTCTGCTCTCATGAGAGGGCTTAGAGCACAGCCTTGGTAATGAACCCTTGAAGACAGCAGGGGGAATAACAGTAGAGATAAACAAATGTCAAAAGTTGTCCTGAAACTAGAATTTCTTCAGCTTCTTAATTACTGAGATCTTAGTCTCTTAGCCTTGGGGAACAAGTGCTTTCATTTGTTATCTGATTGTCACAAAATGTTTTGGCTACTGATGTGTCTGGGTGTGCAGCAAAGCCTGTGAGGCTCAGGTGCCAGACTAAAGGAGAGCAAGGGAGGGAACCTACTCAGATTGTCTGGTTGTGGGATCTTGTTTGTCTTTCTCATATCATGGTCTGTACCCATGATTGCACATTCCTGCTTCTGCAGAAAACAGATGTGACTTAAAAATTTGTAAGGAGTAGGTATTTCAAAACTAAAAAGCTTCTTAGCAGCAATAGTTAGCCTTTTTCTGCATAACTAGGGAAGTTCCAGCTTGCCCATGGTGTCATAAGGTGACTGACCAGAAAGGAAATTAGTGATTGATGTTAACTGTGCCATCAAGGAGGGCTCTCAAATTTAGAGGTCTAATGAGATCTTGACTTGAACGTAGCAGATTGATGAATTTCACTTATCCTGTAGAAGTGTTGAACCCTTGTTCCTATTCTTTCACTTGAAGCAAGATGAGAAGAATTTCTGCAATGCAAATATTAAAGGTACTGCAGCATTTTGGGCAAAAAGTAGTAGTTTCCTTGAACAGTGGCCAAATCACTTAGTGTACTAATGGAACTGGGTAATAAGTGACTACAAAATTACTTGTGCTGCAAAAAACGCCTTTTTTGTTTCTTACAAAGCAGGAAATAAATTCCTATGAAATGAATTCAGTAAACTGTTAATCCCAAATGCTTTCTTCCATTTCCATGTTGTTTATTTATGACACAGAGCTATGTGATATCCAAATTCCATTATTTTATTTATCAAAATCTTTTTGCATTTTCTGAAGGAAAAACAAAATAGATTAACATAAAACAGTTGGCTTTGAGTTGTCAAAATGGTGGTCTTTAGATGAATGCTAAATTTTTTAGCTAACCTTTCAAAAGGCTAATGAACATTTAAGTTAAACATATTTCCTTAACAGACCAACTGAGTTTGAAAACCTGGAGTTTCAAGATAAGGAAAGTAAAAACCTTTTTAAAGTTGTTTAGTGTCCAGGCTGTTCATGGTGTTGGTGGGAATTAAGTGTCATTTACTTGTCTTAAGGATTATTGTGTTGAACTCTGCCTTCTCATCAAAATATTTGGGAGAGAAGGAAGAGCTGTTCTGAGGAAGGAACAGGAAATTGGAGGATTAACAACATAAGCTCCCAGTGTGTTTTTTCACTTTAGTATTTTTGCTCTTGAAAGATAGTAAAGAGTATAATACAAAAGTTAATATTCATGGAAAGATACCTAAAGGTAAAACAATTTTTATGCAGTGTGTGAAACAATACAACAGTTGCTAGTAGCAACTGTGGTAAAATATTTTGCCATGTAACTCTCACTTTTCACACATCTGCAGTTTTCCTTAACATTCCTTTTCTAATAGAAAATTTTCTGAAGATTTCCTTTTGGTCATTACCCAAACAAAAGAAAATGTGGGAAATATTTTCTTCTTTTTTTTTTTTTTTTTTTTTGGTGGATTTTTGTAATAGAAACATGAGAAAATTATCGGTTGGATTATTACTAATTGAAGGTATTTGATTTTTTCCAATATAAATCTTAGATATGAAGCCTTGAATGGTCATATGAATATTAAATTAGCTCCTTTCTTTGAAATAGCTTCTTGCTACTGAGAACATTATTGTATGACTTTTGTGGGAGCTTTTTAATCTGTTGTCAGATCAAATGATGAAATGTTAGTCTTGGATGTTTTAAGGGCTCTCTAAAGCTTTTGTAAATATGCTGCAAGTGTTTGGATTGTGTGAATAAATTTATTTCTGATGGTTCTTCCCTGGGAGTGATTTTGGGGGTAAGGGAGGCAGGGTATAAATCACTCTGGTTCTGGAGTACAATGTGATTATTGTCAGACTTCTGCTCCTGGGCCATTCTGTCAGTGCCCAGCAAATGAATGTTTCAGGATCACTCTGCATCCTGAACCCTAAAAAGACTTTATATTGTAAAATTGTGATTAGTAGGATTGGAAAGGACATGAGGAGGTCAGAAACTCATCCCTCCTGAATTCTAACACAAAATGTATTAACATTTTTGTGTTAGATAGATAAGGCAAGATGTTAATAAGTAAATAAATACAAATAAAAAGATATACTGAGAGGAATTCCATTTGAGTGTTCTTAAAAGCCAACAAAAACACCTTAATGTTTGTGCAGAAAGTAGGGAAACCAGAAGTGTCTTCCTTCACAAAATGGCTGTATTCCTTTCTCCATGATGAATTTTTTTTTTTAAAGAATCTGTGTGCTTCAAGTGTGCAACAGTACAAATACAAATTAGGGCAAGTCTTACAGAAGCTTTATTCAGTATGGTCCCAGGGAAAGAACAGTGGGACAGCATCTCCCCCCATTCCCTTGTCCTCTAAATGGTTGCAGACACCCAGCCCATAGACTCTTTCAGAAAAGAGGGAAAGGCAGGGGGAAAACACTGACTCCAGTGTAAGTCAGCCAAGTCCTTGAGTGGTGTGCTCACTGGCATGATTCAAGGGAAGAACCAGGCAGTAAATGATGTGATGATGTGGATGCTGTCAGAGTGGCACACCTTGCAACACTCTAGTGAGTTGGAGACCATCTCAGTCTGTTAGCTTTTAGTTAAAAAATAATATTATTGCAGTACTATCTTAGCCATACCTCTCAATTATCCAACATAGATTTTACCACCACAATGTCTTTCCTTTGAGTCTTTCCTCCCAGATCAGGTTTTCTAGATCTAATTGTCCTCACTGGTGTCCTGTTTTTTGTCATGTGTTTGGGTTTGTTTGTTTTCATTTTTTTTCTCATTTGTTTTTTCCTGTTTGGAACACACTCCTGCAGCTTCCTCAAGAGCATCGCACAGATTAAAGGAATTAACTGATGTCTTTTATGGGCTAAACACCACTCTGCACATCCCAGTGTGATGTTTATCTTTCCCTGTTAAAACACAAGTGTTTACTTACGTTGAGTCTGTGACCATAATAATATGTAAATTGTGTGCTGTGAGAAAATATTACCTAACTTGTCATTTTTCATCTTCTGTTACAGAAAATATGCTGCACCAATGGGACAGTAGTGTTTTAAGGATTCATAAGTTTATAATTATGGTAAACAATTAAGAGCTCATATGGCACTTCTGCTTTCAAGATTAGAGGCTTGCTCTCCTGTGTGTTTTTCCTCTTCTTTTATCATAGGAAATTAAACTGTTTCTGTAGTGGCTCCCATCCCAGACCTCAACATATTTTACAAACATTAATGAGGAAACCTCAGCACTGAATTTTTACATAGAGATTCTAGGTCCTTGGGGGGAATATTTTTTTTTTTATTATGAGTACAAACAGGTCAAACAATTTCCTGTATGTTGTCCGGCATTAGTCAGTGATCTATAAAGTTTAGCATCATTTTTATTCCCACTAAAGCTAATGAGATTAGTCATAGAAAACAGTCTTTTTTAGCTGAAATTCTTGCCTCAGTGAGGGCTTTTCTAGCACATGAAATCCAACTACAGAGGCTTGTGTGATTACCATCTTGGTACTGTTAATTACATCAGTCATTAGTAATGTCTGGTTTTTAGAAGCCACCTGCTGATTTTCTTGGATTAGTGAAGAAAATAAGATATTAACAAATAAAAAAATCTAATCTCTCAAACATGATCCTGGAAGGTAATTTTTGGGGGCGGTTTGAGAACTGTGGAAGCCATTTTGTTTCCATTATGCTTATTTTGGATTGGATTTATTGGGGGTGTTTTCTCTTTTTGAGGGGTTTGGTTTTTGTACTCCTGTAGTTCTTGTAGTTTTGAAGTATGAAATACCACTGTGTCACAGCTAATGTACCAAATAATTTCCATAGGCTAAGCTTCATCTGGGAAAATCAAAATTTTTTTTTCCACTCTTATGTACCGTAATCTGTCTTAACCCCAAAAATGTTGTGGAATAGATAGCAGGTCTATAGTGTCCTTATCTGTTATTTGTATCATTAAGTTTCACTCACATAGAAGATTCTACTGTTGGAGTAGTGCAGAAAGCAGTAGATATTGAACCTGTATTAATTTTTAGGTTTTAAATTTCTTTGTGCACTGCTTCTAGCCAAAAAAGATGCAAAAGTCCTCATTTGTGTCAGAGGTCCAACTGTGTAGGCTTTTGTCTAGTCAGCTGAGAGTGGTCTCTGACAGAGTGAAATCTCCTAGATGTCATCTTGGGGGTCACTACTGCATTTCTTCAAATGCATTTTCTTATCAACATAACAGCAATTTGTGCAATGAAAGGGAACAGTGAATTGAAACAATAGATTGCATTTTAATAATGCTTGACCCAAAATGCACCAGAGAGACGTTTCTTGCTCAGTGAAGTATGACACTCCCATTGTAGGCTTTTCTTTAATTTAGGGAGCTGTGGCACTGACATAGCAGGACTGTAATTTGAGTACTTGGAATGAAAGTTCTGGTGATGTAAATCCAGCACAATATACAGTAATTTCATGTGTATAAGGTGCACCCTTTTGATTAAAATTTTGGTCCGAACACAGGAGTGCGCCTTATACCCCAGAGCATCTTATACATGGACAAAGTTTGGAAATTTGCCAACACCTGGAAGTGCGAGCCGGCAGCCTGGGGCAGCTGGCACTGGGCGGGAGTGCTGGCGCCTGCGGCACAGGGAGGGTGCCTGGGGCTGCATTTAAAGGCTATGCCAATCTGTAAAAAACGTTTGCTAATTGAGCACCTGCCAGTAAACTCCACAAACATGGGATTCTGTTACTAATTCGTTACTTTGTTGTGTGCGGATCCTTGCCCCCCCCCCAAAAAAAAAAAAAAAAAAAAGTGCACCTTATACTCCGAAATTACTGTAAGTGGTATCAAATGCCTGCCTATTTAGACTGCTTGCACTTAATTCTAATCAAGTTTTTCCATGAGGTGGATTTTACCTTTCTCAGTTTTCTTTATGCAATGTTTAATTCAGACCTTAATGCTCGTTCATGTTGAAAAGTTGTATTTTATTTTTGGTTTTTAATGGCATAAATCCTGCGTGTAGTCAGTGTTTTTCTTACAGTAGATGTGATTGAAGTAGCTGGGGAGGGTGATGCCCTGTGCTATTCACAGTCTAGGCAAGTTTAGGAAAAAAACCATTCAAGTCATGACTGGAAAGAAGATATTGTTCCCTACTGCCTCAGTCCATGAGTGCAGTCATATAATTCTCAAAGTTGCTTACTAATATCCAGTTGTAAGGAGTTGTTGAAACCTTTGAGCAGTGAAGTGCAATCCTTAGAAATATTTGAAAAGTGTTATATATTTGAAATTTGATAATGCCCTTTTACTTGTAGCTATTAATGCCCAGGTTAATTCTGAAAGACAAGTCTGTCCACAGTATAATAGAAAAAATACTAAAAATTGCCTTTTTCATATGCTACAAGCTATGACAAAATTACAGTAATTTCACGACTATAAGGCGCACCCTTTTGACTAAAATTTTTCCCCAAACCCGGAAGTGCGCCTTGTAGTCCGGTGCGC
>PYHW01010582.1:2120405-2148395 GCA_013186435.1 Turdus rufiventris | reverse complement strand
TACAATGTTGCAATTTTTGCTGACTCCCGGGGGGTGCGCCTTATAGTCAGGTGCGCCTTATGGTCGTGAATTTACTGTACTCAAATGAGGACTTAGTGCTAAATCTAGAATACTAACTGTCGTAGATTTTGGGTTTGCTCTTCGGAATTATTAAAAAATTTGCCAAAATTTTCTAAATTGCAAAAGGTGCTTCATGTTATTTGGTCTTCAATGTATGACACTGCCGAAGGGAGGTATAGCAAGGTTGGGTTACTTCTGTGCATTTGCAATTAGGGGCCTAAACCATTTTTTTTCAGCTAGTAATTAAAAACCTGAAGAGTAGTAATACCATTTTTGTATGTTAATTTGGAGAGTTCTATTTCCTCTTTGGGGATATTGGAAATTTTAATGATAAATTATCCTTCCTGCTTTGAACATTTTGTTTTCTGCTATATTGAAGATCAGCAGTAGAAAACTGTTCTAGCTGAAAAATTTCTGTCTGAAAAATTGGTCGAGGTATATTCATAGAAATTTCCACTATTTTGTGTGCTGGGAGGTTTCCCACATTTTATAGTGAGAATTTATACAGCTTACACCCAACTTTTTTTTTCATTATTTCCTTACACTTGTGGAATTCAGGTTGTCTGTTAGTAAATAATGTGGAAGCCGATTTAACTGTAAAGCTGGCTCCACATCAAACACTTTTAGGGAATTGTTTTAAAAAAAGAGACATTTAAAGAACAAACAGAAACTTACCCTAATAGGTTTACACAAGGGAGAATAGCTGATGTATATAGCCAATATCAAAACTGCTAAAACACCTTGAAACGAATTTCATTGTCTCTCTATTTCAAGCAAACAAAGGGGATCTGCTAAGGTGGAGAAAATAACCAAGGGAACAATAATTTCACAAATTCTACCATATAGTGAGAATAGAGCTCAGTCTGAGAGGAGAAGACTATTAGAATGAAACTGTTCTGAAAACAGCTTAGAAATAGAATATTTGAAAGAAGCACTTGGTCTAGTGACTGTCATTTTCTGATATAAGAGAAGGAATGATGGCAGAAGATTGGACGCAATGAGAATTGAAAAGTAGGTTTCTGCCAAATAATAAAATAATTTGGTAGAAATTGTTTAATGGATAAAGGCCTTGTAAAAGGTTTTTGAAAGACACAATATCTAAACTGTGACACAATTATTTTGATGTAAAATACAGGTATGGAGCGCAGTAAGGAAAAATGTAGTTTTATCAGAGATACCTAAAATCAGAAATGAACAGTACTGTAAGTGGGAATTGCACAGTCTTGGCAATAGCATATATAAAAGGGTGGCACAAACATACAGAGACAAAATTAAAAAGATGGATTGCATTCCAGTGAATAAAAGGCATTAAAAGGCCATAAAAATGTCCTGTTCATCACATTAGGAATGAAAACTAAACAAAGAAAAATGATCATTTATTGAGGAAGAGAAAATAACTAATAGTTCATGTTAAGCTAAAGGTTTATTTTCTTCTGTGTTCTGGGCCTTTTTAAAAGAAAGTTGCTTAAAACAATCCAACATAAGTAGAATGAGTACACAGACCAGAACAGGAAAGGCATGAATCAGAATATTTACCCCATCTTTGGTGTATTGAAGTCATTTGTCTGATGAGGTTTACCTACTATCCCTCAGGAACTAACTGGATTAATGGCTCAGAAACTGGCAGTGTTTATCTTAGAGAGCTCATAGAGAATGGGCTGGCCCCAGAGGGCTGAAGAAGGGCAAACATAGTAATTAATCTTTCAAAAGAGGAAAAGCAACCATGACTGATAGTACAGTTTGCCTCTCCTTACTCCAAGAGTTGAAAAGAGGGTAGAGAAAAGTTGCAAACAAGTTAAGAACCTGAAGAGCAATAATAAGTCAATATGAGTTCTGAAAGAAAAAGTCAAGCCAATGTGGCTTTTTTGTACATAGGGAAATTATTATATCTTTATATTATTATGATACTTTTGCCTTAATGTAACTCTGTTTAGGGTATTCATCAATGGTTCCTTGTGATTTTGTTAGAAATGGGATCACAGTCCTAAAGATTATAAAATTATATTTTGAAAAATTTTCTGAGACTATCCAAAATGAACTCCTTGCAGATTAAAAAAAAAAAAAAAAAAGTCAGTTTTGTGGTTTTTAAAGAATGTGACTCTAAAATGAGACAAGTTATTAGGGAGGCTTTTTGGAGAAGTTATGATGAACAAGGAGGTTTTGTTGCTTTTGGTGGTGTTTAAGTATGATAACATTTCCACTACAGAAATAACCTATCCTTTGTTAAAAATTTTAGTTTAGCACCAGTCCCATTAATCAGCTCCTGAAAGGGTTATGTGAAACATGAAAACCTTTGTTTTACAACAACCTTCATTCACTACTTGTCATTCAATCAGGCCTTTTCTCCTGTTCTTTCTCAAGGCCTTAGATTCTGTTCTGCAGTTGACTACTTCACATTCTGGATACTTCAGTTCTTGCAATAAGTTTTATTACAGCTGTGTTTAGGACTGTGGTAACCTTTTGCAGTAGCCATGGACCAGTGCTGGCTTTCATTCCTATTGTGGATGTCTCTCTGCTAAGTCATTTATATTCAGACTGTTGCTGTAAAGATAACTAATTATGATTTTTTTCTTCTGCTAATGTGTTGCAAGAGGAACATTATCCATTTGGCAGAACATTTCTCAAGCAGTCTTACAGGTTTGACAGTTCCTGAGACAATTGGTACTGAGATTGGCAGTCACTGTGCAAGTAAGACTGACCTCAGGAGGCTAAACACCCTATAGCTACTTTTAAAGTTTTCAGAAGCTTCTTTTACACTGAGGAAAGTCTGCCTGGCTGTTTGTTTAAATGGGTTTTCCAGTAGGAATAAACCTTTAAAGCTTTCAAATGACAGTGAAGGCTTACTCCTTTGGAAGGCAAAATTCAAGATAGCTTTTGTGGGAAAGCCCATTCATGAAGGTTAAGAGTGTTCATTTCATAAGTCAAAGGCTCTTGCAATTTAAGTGGCTATAAGGAATTTCTTTCTGTGCTTTTGCTTTCAACCAGGAGAGCACCCAGAACTGTTGTGTAAATGAGAAGGGAATCTGGATTACTAGTCAGTATTTTGCTTGTGATTAGTTCAGTTTTGAAAATTTATTTTCATTTTTATTTTAGCACCTATTGCTATTAACTTAACCAAAATAATAAAAAAAAAATTAAAAAAAATCAGCTGTCTTGTGGCTCCTCTCCCATAGCTGCAGCACCAGAAACTGGAGTATGAACAGTGAAGCTGTGATTTCAGGTCTTGATTCCATTGACATTAATGCAAGTCTTGCATGATTTGTGAAGAGAAGAAAAAAATCATTGCTTGCCTTTAGAAAATAGTAATGCTGGTCCTTGAAAAGATGAACAATAGCTTTGTGTAAGCTAGATCAGGGAAGATAAAAAGCAGAGTAAAATCTTCTCTGGGTTCTGAATGAGTCTTAGGTGTTTGAACATTTGAATTTTTTTTTTTTTTTTTTGACAGGCCATGCATGATTTCGCTTGGTTCTGTATTTGCATGTAGAAGTCTCTTGCTCAGGGAAAATTGTGATCATAATTGTTACATGAGGTCTGCATATATTCCAGCAGTCATGTGAGGCTTTAGTTGCTTCCATATGCAGCCTGCATATACTCTTGGTATATTTACCACTTAAAGAAGCTTCACAGACTTCTGAATAGCTGGGGAGTCACTTCTGGATGACCTTGTCTTGTATTACCAGCATAGAACAGACAAGAATGCTTTGTTTGCCCTCTCTTTACTTTCCTGCTTGTCTTATAACCCTAAACATTCTATGATTCCACTATTGAAGAATCCTTATTGCTTCCTCAGGAACTGCATTTAAATTTCTAGTGCCACAGTTACAACTTTTGCTCACTGTATTTTTATTTTGTATGCTCAGCCTTGAAAACCCCACAATGAATGACTCTTCATCTGCCTTTCAATTTCAAAATGAGGTCATAATCATATAGACAGGTAATTTCTGCCTCATTTTTGAGGGGTTGGGATGTCATTGACATCTGGGACTGACACTTTTACATGGTTTTATTTTTTTTATTGTGGATGGTGATCTGGGGTAGCCGCTGATACTGCCCACTCAACCAGTTTGAGGTAATCTAAAAAAATCTTTTTATAATTATCCCACGTTTGCTGTATAAAGTACCACAATATATTGCATTTTTCAGGGACTGAGATGAATTTTTCCGGCTCTGGTTTGAGACTTGAGATTATCTCTTCCATTATATTAATTGCATTTTTTAAAAATCATCTCGAAATTTAAAAAGAATGGTGAAAAAGCAGGCAATGAAATAAAGGGGTACATAATTTATGTACCAAGCCTGAGACTGAGTTACCTGAAAGGATATAAAGGTGGACACTTATAAACTGACAGACCAAGAAGGTATTGAGAGCAATAAAATGTTTAAAGAATTAACACTGAAGTGAAGTAACTGACAGCTTGAATTTGAACTACTCCTTCCTTCTTTCCTCACAGCCTTTGGTTAGCATGGCCCTTGAATTTGAAGTGGCACTGATGATGGCTGCTTGATGCTGTTTGAGTTCTGCCTAGCTCTGTGGAATAAGTGTCTCCTCCTACTGTATTAATTTAGCATGCTTCACTAAGAGACAAGCTACCAGGCTTTACTTAATTTACTTTGGTTTTCCTTGAGGGAGCTCATATTCTTTGCATTTTAAGTTCCCTTGATAATAGGTTGTTTCCGGCTTAAAGTTGCATGGCACCTTTCCATGCTGTTTTGTGCCAGCACAATTCTGCATTCTGAGTTGCTCAGTCAAGGTTGCAACATCCTGATATTATTGCCACAAAAAAAAAAAAAAGATAGGAATAGCAAATTTGGTTTGTAGATAATGGAAGTGCTTTAAGGGATTGACGTAACCTGCAGTTATTGAACATTGAGGCTGGAACCAGATGATCTTAAAGCTTCCTTCCAACCTAAACCATTCTATGATTCTATGGCCATCTGCCTTTGGAATCCATAGTTTTGGGCACTACAATATTTAAAAAAATTAAGCTATGAGCAAGCATTACATTATTAGAGTCCAAAGGAGGACCATAAAGACTGTGAAGGGATGTCCAGGCAAATATAACACATATTACCTTATCCTGAGGTTGATTTTTTTTTTTTTCCTCAATATTGTAACTAATCTATTTCTTGTTGCTTCTGGTGATTCTTTAAGTCATAACTGCATAGAATGCACATAAAATCAACTGACTTGTAGCTTCAATGCATCATGTACAGTATGGCCAGCTGTCTGCTGTTATGCTTAGGGCTAAGTGTAATTTCATGATACAAAACTAAAATAATCTGAGATAACATGAAGGGGGAAAAGTCAAATAATGACGACTGATCCATATTCTGTCATCCAAACTGAACAGATATCTTCAGTCTCATGAATATAGTCTTTGTAACTCTTAAATAGTACTAAATCAGTCATGAAGATTATAAATTGAGAAAGTGAAATGCACTAATGCAGTTTTTAAAATTTTCATCCCCATTCGAGTACTTATGTGACCTTTACAAGATAAAATAAGCTTATTAGGTTCAGTATTTTGTAATTAGGTTTAGTATTGTAATTCAACGCTCAGATCAACCTCCAGGACTAATGAGAGCAAGTGAAATTTATCAGTGTGTTGGATGCAGTTAACTTGGCTTCTGTGTGCTCCCTTATGCATTCAGATATTGCTAGTTGACTTCTGTAGAAGCACAGTCATGTGTACTGAGTTTGTAGTTAAGCACCTTGTGGCTTTTTTCTGCAGATCAAATGATTATTGCAGGAGACTTTATCATAAGAGGCTAACCTGAACTTTGTTCTTGTCTAGTACAAAGGAGGAAAAAAAGGCACCTGTGTTTTTAAATCAAGGGAACTGACCTATAGTTCCCTTGTACTGATGGAAAAGAGGTTTTGATTTTAATGTGAATCAGCATTGTGGTAATGACCAATATCTGTGAATCATGCAAGTACTTAATTTCTGTGGTTGAATTTATGGGATTGTGGAAGCTTCTAGAAAAAGCAAAGTGACAGGTTAACAACCACTGTAACTTCAAGAATAGTTGAGCAATCTAATACCACAGTGTCTGCAAAGGGAATCATACTACTTAGCTTTACGCATTGTGAGATGTTATTGGTTATCATGAGATCTTTACTGCTAACACACTCTGTTTTACTTGATTCCATGATATTCACTGTCTGATAATTCAAATTCTGTTAAGCCTTTGTGAAGGGCTCACTGAAGTGTCACACGTGTGTTGTTCATTAATTGTTTGTTTCTCTTCATAGTAAATATCATAACTAAAAATTAAAATACATAGAGTATGTCCACATTTTCTAGATGTGTGCAGAGGCAACAACTATGACCATCTCAGCTTATTTAGGATGGGTGC
This sequence comes from Turdus rufiventris, assembly GCA_013186435.1. Lineage (NCBI taxonomy): Eukaryota > Metazoa > Chordata > Aves > Passeriformes > Turdidae > Turdus > Turdus rufiventris. The sequence continues at coordinate 2,141,978 of PYHW01010582.1, read as the reverse complement.
ATTTATACAACTGTGTTAGCTGGTATTCTCTTCACACTTTGACCCTTTAAATATTAGAACTTGTATGCAATTAAAAATCTAAACTGTGGACTTTCTTAGTGTTGTGACAAAACAAGTGTGGAGTTTTGTCTGTGTTTTGTACCATCCAAAGCTACAAATGTAGCTATGGACCAGAACAAATAGCATTCTATTGCAGGAAGTTAAAAGCTGGTGATGAATACCACTATGCAGCGTTACTGAATTCTTGAGAGAATAAAATTCTACTTAAGTATCTGATTGCCAAAGCTTCTGTTTTATGAGAAGTGCAATGTGCTCTGAGGAGTGAATAACCCAATATTTGCTGTCCTGGAGGATGTTTAGTGGAGAGGACTCTAGCAACACTAAATAAGATCTTATCACTAGTAGATCCCATACACTCAGCTGTGTGTTTCTCTCATCATTTTTCAGCTTCAGCTTTCAACACTAGAAGACGTGAAGATTTTTCAGACTTCATTTTACTGTAACGATAATCAGATCTAAATATCTTTATTACATTGTGCACAGAATAATAATCTTTTTGTAGTGTAGGTTATTCTAGAAAGAGGAAGCAAGTCAAAATTTTGGCCCAAAATCAGGTTTAGTTGAATCATGCAAGGTGTTGTGAAGAAACAGTCATTAAATTTAGTTGGAAGTTCAGGACAGCATGAAATATGTATCTAGAGGCTATAAATAAGCTACAAATACTTTACAGTTTACCATCATGTTTTTTCCTTTCTTCTACCTACTACCATCCTTTCAGGGCAAAGCTAATTTAGCATGTGGGTGATTTCGATTTAGTATTTATTGCTCAGAAGATGGTTGGCTTGCTGATACTGTGCTTTGTCTTCACAAACAACTATGAAAAGCTTCTGGTTGCTAGATACTTGCCAGTAAACCTACAAGTTTAGTAATGCTGGGGTCTTCTGGTTGGTTGCTGGTGGGTTTGGGATAAGATTTTTGGTGTGATGGATTTTAGTAGCTAGTGATGTAGCTGGCCTGAAGAGCTCATAGGTTTCAAGTGAGACTTAGAGGTTTCAATTAAATTTTTTCTGGTATGTTCTATTCTGGCCCTGGAGTCAGACAGCCACAAAGGGAAGGGAGCCTTGTGTAGAGAAAGGCGACAAAGACATTTTCAGACTCCTTCTTTGAATAGGCATCATAAAATTTTTAGGTGAACCACTGAATAGTGAAATGTCAGAATTAAGATACAGCTTTATAGGAGAAGAATCTTGGCTTAAACTTGAGAGCTATTTTCAATCCCTAGGGAAATGAGTTAAGTTTATTTTGTATTTCAATGGTACCCCTTGGGTTGCATTTCTTAAAAACACGTTCTCTGAAGAAGCTGTCTCTGAATGCAAATGTAATGATGATAAAATAGGATGAGGCTCTTTAAAGAAACAATATATAAGATATACTAGGCATTTTGATGCCTAATATTTTATATAGGCATAAATAAATTTGTTTTTTTTAATTTCTATATATGTTTTCTTTTGGTATTGTTTCTGATTGCTTTCCAGGTGTTCTGAAATGCCCAGAGGCCTGGAAAATACTGTTTTGTACTCAGGTTGAAAACTAGTCCAAACTGCTACCAAATAATCTCATTTCCTCAGAAATGCAGAAACCAGCAGAAACTGAAATTAAAAGTATAAAGTAAAATAAATTAGTAAATCTGGGGTTTTCTTAGAGCATGTTGAGAGAGAAACGAGAAGTTAAAAAAGGTCCTTTCATGCAGTTGTACACTAGATCTCAGGAGGTAGTGTTTGCTTCAGTGTAAAAGGGTAAAACAGAACTCAGTGTTTGTGCAGTTTATATCTGGTACACCTCACAGTAAATTATTTAGACTGCTTTTGAAATATGGAATAAAACATACCCATTTAAAATCTAAAGGAAATCATTATAGCTAAGTTAATGATCAGTGTTTATTGCTATACTGTTTATTAATGTTGAATTTACTCGAATTTTTGTTTATGGTCTTCTCAGATAATTTGTATGAAGGTCCATATGAAAGTGTTCATAAAATTTTAATAGACATTTTAGGAAAGAAGTGTGTATAAATGATAGTGTAAATCTGAGGAACCGTTCAAAAATGTCTCTAAAGGAGAGAGATGTTGGGTCACAGATATTTCTTATTTTCAGACAGTTACATCCATTTCTTCCCTTAGGTAGAAAAGAAAAAATTTTCTATCAAAATCTCACGTCCTCTCCTGTTGCTCCTCATTGACCCAACATTAAGAGTGGCTGAGTTCTCTTTTTTTAGCATGAAAGATGTGTTAGTGCCTGAAAAATTTGCATTGTCTTGTTTCCCTGCCTTCAGCCTCATTCTCTGGAGTTGCTTCTGTCCCTTCAGTGTGTATGAATTTTTCATAGGGTGACCACCAAGATGCTCCAGTCTTTCCAATTCTGTCCCATTACATAATGTGGTACAAATTAACTGGCAACTTCTTGGTTTAATGTCATTTTAATTCAGAGCTGCTTTGGGCTGAGTGTTGAAACAACAGAGATGTCTGAGCTGATTTAAGTGTAGGGGAAAATCTTTCATGCTTCAGGGCCTTCAAGCATATCCTGGACAACGCCTGAAAACTTAGAGCAAGGGCTATGTCTTTTTGATCCTCTGTCAATTGCATTGTGGTCAAAACCTCTCAGTCAAGCCTGCTCCATGGCTGCAAGTCTGTTGGAATAGTTGACTGATAGGTAGCTTGGCTCTTTATTTTCATTCTCACAAATCCAGCATCCATCTCTGCATTCAGATAAAGATTTTGATTATTATATCAACATGTATGTGTGTGTGTGTATATTTATTTATATATATGTTATGTTGATTACAGTTTACAGGAAGGTTGTCTGTGAAATATAAAAATGAAGAGAGGCCATATAAAATGTGGAATTTTAGTAATTCAAACAAAACAAACTAGACAAATAACTAAAGCCGTTCCTTTCTACCTCTACCCTGTGCCATTATACTTTGAGAACAGAAAAGCAGAGCAAGTCAAATGTGAACTTTTCAACGTGATAAATATAGGCAACACGACATCTAGGATAGATTTCCAGAGCTGCTTATGAAATATGGACTGATCAGTTTCTGCTAGCTGCAAGTAGTTACTGCTCTGAGACCTTTCCCTCTGATTCAAATAGAAGGAAAAAAATATGGAAAGCAAATACATTGAGAAAGCATGGGATGGGGGAAGAGAAACTTGAGAAAGTCCTTCTTGAAGATAATTTGTTCTATTTTATTTCTCAAGTCAGAACGAATTTGAGTTTCTCAAAGTTATCTTGGTTTCCTTCAAGCAACCAGATTGTAGCATATTCTTTTAGTTTATTTGTTGCCTACAGCCATCTTGTTTTAATGAGCAGTTTGAAATCTTTGGGATGGGCTGAACTGTTAGCTCCTAGCAGCTTATCAAGTCTAGAACTGAGCTGTCAAAGTGTTTTTAAAGACAGCTCTGGAAGATGAAATACAACTCTGGGAGTGAGCTGTTAAAAGCAGTTCCCCACTGCTTTCTTGAAGCTATTTGGTTTTTATTTTCATTTTTTGTATTATTAATAGAAGTAACTAAGAATTAAATGGAACAAGGGATAATCATGAGGTCTTGCTAAGTGTAATTCAGCTAAGTTGCTGCAGTATCTTTTCTGTGGTCTGAAACAGCTGGGTTGAAGAGTTCAGGTTCACATTTACATAGACTATGTTTGACTGTTGACTCTGAATTTAATTTCTGACAGCACTAAATGCCTTAATGGAAGACAGACATAAGAGCAGAGACTGCTTGCTTTTAACAGCTCATCCTAGGAGGCACACAACCCCACAGTGATGCATGTAGTAAAACACTTAAAGGCTGGGCCAGTTTTGTTTCCTGCCATTCTTTCAAAGGGAAAGGAAAAGTGTGTTACCATGTACTGCTGTGTCCTCAGGGCTGCACTGTCCTGTGATGGCATTAAGCCTGATCTCAATCCAAAGACCAGTGATAAAAATGGCTTGGAAAAAAAAAATTAGAAGGTGAGATAGAAAGATGTAGAAATAACTTGAAACAAAAGGAAGGGAATATAGAATTACTATGACATTTTTTTGATTCTTCTTATTGTGAACCTGGATGGTATAGATTATTTTTTAATTGTTTTAATTTTTTTTAACCATTTTTATCAGTTCTTTTGCTGGAGATCTGCCCAGTGCCCATGTCTCTTTTGGCCTTAATCACAAGGATTTCCTTCCAACTGCTCTGCCAGATGTCAGAGTTAAATGTGTTCACCAAAACAGAGTTTTTAAAAAACAAAGTTGAAAAAAGTAACTTTCTTTTTTATTAAATCATATATTACTACTTCATAGTTCTAAAGACATAATTCTTGGAAGATTTTCAATGCTTACAATAATTTTCAATTTTCAATGGGGAGAAAAATATTGTAGCTGTTTTTTGATGCCTGTATCTTTCAGAGACACTAATTACTGACTTGCTTTAAAAATATAGAAAGATATAAATAATTTGCTACTTCCTACTTCTGTATATCACACAGAAATCCATGTTAAAAAAAAAGTAGGCAGATCTTTTCCAAGGAATTTTTTTCAGTTTGCAAGTACTGTCACAGTTAGACAAGCACTAAGCAGACTTGGCCCTCAGAGTTCATAAAGATAGGGTAGACAAGAATCAGGCTTTTATTGTTTTTATAAGTTGAGGTCTTTCTTCTTTTAATATTTATTGTCAGTCCAAATTGGAAAAAAAAAAAAGTAAATGACAGGGAAAAGCGTTTGGAGGTAACCAATAGAGAATATTGTGTTCTCTTGAGATGTGAAGGATCCAGCTCTATAATCAGATTGTCCAAACAAAGGCATTAAATCTGAAGATCTGGCACTGCTTGGGAAAACATGTTTCTTCAAAGACTGTGATGCACCAGGAGAGTGCTATTATACAAGTAAGCTAATCAGAACAGATGATATTTGTGTCACTTCTTCTCCTGTCAACATTCAAATCCAGAGTACTGTTGCCATCAGGTGTTCTTAAGAGATTAAATCTGGTTTCAATTTCAAAACATTTGTTGAATTTCCAGGTTGAAGTGCAGCCAGTGTCATTAAAAGTCATTGAGCGCTTGTATTGTGGCTTGCAGGGAGCAGAGTGCTTCGCTCCCAGACTCTGGATGTTGTCAGCTCCCTGCTGGCCCCTTGTCATGCAAGAGCACCTGGGGAGTTGACGTGGGCACATGGCTACCACATAACCTTTTGGCAGAAGCCAAGCTCCCCTCTGCAGTGTCTGTGGGACTCGTAGAGGAGGTATTAATACTGTTCACATTTGGATCCAGGCAAACTGATGCTTGTGTCCCAGATGTGAGAGCTGCAGATGTCCTTGTGCTTGTCTGTCCCTGTTCTGTGGCACTGTGTGTGTTGAGGAATCCATTCTGTGCAGGTAGCTCAGGCAGTACAGGCTCAGCTCTGGGGGCAGGAGCCTGAGCCCCAGGCAAGAGCCATGAAGTGCTGGCCCTTCATAGAACAGAGAGCCTGGGGACCTGACACTCAGGGGCACAGCAGGAGCTGATGATTCCAGACTCTTCTGCCCTGTGACTGTGAGGGTGTAAAAGCCCAGGGCTCCTTTGTTCTGAATCCGTCCTCAGAGGCACCAGCCTGAGCTGGAATTCTGTTTAGTCATGGTGCAATAACTGGATTATTTTAAGGCTCAGGATGTGTGAGACTGGGTTCTGGGAAACTTGGGATCTTGTCAGGAAGGAAACCTGGTGTGGGTGTGGGGTGTATATCTGGGAAGGGGCCTCAGTCTCATCCCAGGTGGTGAGGGAGTGGCTGCAGGAGTGGCTCCAGGATGGTCAGACAGGGAAGTTTCCTTAACACTGCCAGCTGCAGGAACTTCCTGTCAGTCCTGTAATGGTTACAGGCTTTTTTAGCTTTTTCAAATGTTTGTCATGGTCTTCCAGAAAATTTAGTCTCTTTTTTTACAAGAGAATACCAGATCATCTCCCAACTGTGTTAGCATAAGGAAGAAATGAGCTTCAAGACACAGCTCTATGAAGATGTTACCTTATCTCCTCTGTTAGTATTTTTTGAAAAGTATCAGGAACATTTTCACAGCTTTTCTTGTCCTAAAATTTAGCTTGTGTGACCATACTGAAAATGAATAGGAAAGAAAAAAACACCCACTGCACAAAAACACTCAAGTCAATACAGAGGAGAAAACAATCTGAACCTGTACAATAGAAAAGCAAGGTGTATCAGTGTAGAAAACACAGGAGTCTTGTTTGTTCCACACTGAGTCTTTGAACTACTCCTTGAAGAAAGGTTTAACATCTGTCACTGTCATTTGAGTCATTTTACTGACATTTTGCTGCAGGAGCCAAGAAAATAGATCTCAGTAATAACCTTTATTTCCTTCTGTGATAGTACAAGGGCCATCACCACCTGGTGTTTAAGGTTTTTGGCCCTCACCAACCTCAACATATTTTTTCCTGCTTAAAAGGTGAGAATTTTTAATTTCTCTGTTATTATAATATACTGGTGCCCAACCATGCTAATGATTTTTCAGAAATAAGCAAGTTGCCTCACCAGTCAAGTTCAGTGCACTATATAACAGGATTTTTTTCCCCACAATGGTCTTCCTTATGTCCATGAAAATCCTTGACATCAAGGAGCCAGCTAAATTAGGAAATGTACTTTGAGCTTTACAGTTCTAATTATGATGGGGCAAGCATCATAATTTGGATTGGGAAGCAAGTATAAGGGCCGTGACTTCTCTGAGCTATAGAAAAAAAGCATTTCTCTCTTCCTAGTCCCCATGGACAGCTTTGGTCTTTTAGCACTCCAGTGCTACAAGGAGTTCTAGCAGTTTTCATTACCCTGTTTTGTTTTTTTTTTTTGTGTATAATCTCGCAGAAAACAGCCACAGGGTGACATTTTAATCATATTCAAGCCGAATTAATGCAGATCTATAGAAGAATTTTTATGCAAAGAAGAGCCAAGTTCTATGTTATTTTTCATTTTGGATCATTTATTTCTGGTTAGGAGGTAATGTTCAGACATCAAGACCAAGGTTTTCGTACTTTTCAGGGAACAGTTGTTTTTCTTGCTGCCTGTGACACTAAGCTATATTTTCAAGCCTTGCAGATGAGAATTCATTATAATAGTATTAACTACTAGTTAGACATGCTAGTTACAAAACCACAGAAGTTAAGAGAGGATACAGGCCTCTTTGCTTTATGATGGATAGCCTTACAACTGAGGTTCTTTGGTTTATGTTAATACAGTTAATAGGCCTTAAATACATGCAGGATATTTGTTATGATCCCACTTATGACACCAAATAGTGTTAGGGTCTGATTATTAAAAGATGCCTCTGCCCCAATTAAGGTGCAAATGAGACCATGTGTGGAAGCACTCCTTCCTTCCGAGTTCCACAGTTTGCCATAGTGAGAATTGCTGTCCAGAGAGGTTATCCAAATCTGTCTCACCAGGCCTGGCATATTCCTGTTGCTGTCTGTGTTTATCCCACAGTGGAATTTTGTCTGGTGTGCTAATTCCAAACCTTTTACCCCTACGTGGGCCTGTTTTGTTTTTTCTTTTTGTGGTGGCTTTTTTTCGTTGTTGTTGTTTGGTGTTGTGGGTTTTTTGTTTGTTTGTTTGTGTTTTTGGGTTTTTTTGGTTTTTTGGTTTTTTTTTTTTTTTTGTGGTTTTTGTTTTGTTTTGTTTTTTTTTTTCCTTTTTCCATGTGAGAGGATACTAATCTGCCGTTGGCTTTCCAGAGAAGAATATGTAGGAGTATTTCTAGGGAGACCTAGATCTGGATAACCCAGTCATAGCCATTATTAATTTTTATTTATGGTGAGGATGAGCACGTTCATCTGGGCTGTAGGGGGAACAAATTCACATCACATTTTGTACTGAATTCTCTAAAACTTTTGCAATAAGGTTTTTCTGTAAACTTCCTTTGTATTGATACAGAGATGCTTTTGAAGTGCTAATTATTTCAGTTGAATCCTGCAGTTTTCTCCTCCTAGAGTTTGCATGCATTCTGCAATGAAGAAAGGGACATTAGCTGAATTTGGGAAGGTATTTTGTGTTTGGTAGTTTGCTTTACTCTTTTTTGAATTATATTTTAATGGAGAAAATCCATGATGCACCAGCACAGTTAACTTCAAAATAAAGGCTTTTAAACTTTGCTAATAAAGCCTACGAGAGAAGATAGAAATGCTGTGATTTTTCCATGCTCTAATCTGTGGAAAATCTTACTCTGTAAGCTGCCCTGAAATGCTTTCATTTGGTCAATGTCTAGATCTGGTTTGCAGGTCTTCTGGCTGCAGTTATTGGGTTTTTGGGTTTTGTATGTGTGTTTTTGTTTTGTTATGGTTTTTTGTTTTTCTTTTTTTGTTGTTGTTGTTTATTTTCTTTCAAATGGAAACTGAAATACTATACAGTTAGAGATCAAAAATGAGGCACTCAATTTATTCTGTGTAGATGACAGCAACTTGATGTTTTTGAATTTGTTGTAGGAAAAGATAGCTATAGTAAGTTTAATGTGGTTGAAGAACAGCAGAATCTGATGGTGTATTATTTTCAGTTTATTATACAGACTCAGTTTAAGCATCTGAATTCAAAGGATAAATTTTTTTTCACCTTAATAATTGATAAGTGATTTTTATTTTTATTTGGATTAAAGTAAACTATATACTCTAGCTGATTGCACAAGTCATAGTTGACGATGCTGCGGTACTTAGCATAGTAGATTAATTCTGACTGTATTTTAGTTTTTACTACTGCTAAAACTGGAATGGAGGATTACCTATTCTGAGCAAATTAACTTCTCTGAAGCTTGTGAAAAAAAATGCATTTTTCAACGTGGCAAAGCTTGCCCTGGACATAAATTATGCAGTCTGATGGACTGATGAAAATAGTAATATCTAAGCATTCACCATTTGTCATTATTGGGGTTACATGACTGATTACTTGTGCTCAGTTGCTTTTTTTGTGTGGGCTTTTTTTTTTTTTTTTTTTTTTTTTTTTTTTTTTTTTTTTTTACTTTTAAACCTTACTCACCTTTTGAGTTTACTATGAGATTAATTTATGATATGTAATTCTTTCTTTTTGCCCTTAAAGGTGTTTATAAGCACTGGTGGAAAGTAGCACATTAAGGGATGTTGACAAAATCTTATTTTCAAGAAGATCAATTTCACAGTGGTTTCAAAAACTGCATCTGATTATGGGTCACCATGTCAGTTTTGTGTTCTTACAAATCAAATTTCACGTGTTTTATCTCTTGCTGTGTTTTTAAAATAGTAATATAGCAAATAAAATGAAAGCTGGCTTCCTAACTCGAGAGGTGTAGCAATTTCTACATAAGGATTCACAAGGATATGTATGATTCAGAAAGTGAATGGAAGGTATAAAAGCATAACTGTATCAAAAAAATGAGATGATGTAGTGCGTTGAACATCATCCCATTTTAACTGAAGAAAATGTATTCAACACAGTGTATTGGTAAGTTAGTGACTGTGACTAAATTTTAATACCTTCAAGCTGTAAAAGTGTTCCTTGAACTGGACATGTGGGAAGAGAGTCCCTTAATAGTTTTGCTCTTAGTCTGGAAACATGAATCTTTATTTCTTGAGCTAGAAGGCAAGCCCAGTAATTTAGACTTTGCAGTTTCTGAATCCCAAAACATCTTTAAGATTTGCTGAACGGACAATGGTGTGCCATGTCAGTTGAAGTTGTACTTGTGTGCCCTAATGCACCTTGCAAGTCTCAGTCTCATTCTTTTCCATACAAAGGGAAATAGTTTTACAACATGAGCAGCAATATCTTTTTAACCCAGAGTAATTCACTGTCTGATTTGTTTGAGGCTTGGTAAATGACAGAGAGCACTGGATTGGATTTTATTTAAAGAAAAAAAGCCCTAAAATATCAGAATTAGTGTTTTCTACTCAATCCAGCCAACTGCAAGATGTTTCAATTTTTGTAAGAAACTGATGGTGATAAAAACTCATAGAAGCCAGGAAGGGTTTGAGCAGAAACCTTCCCTCAAATGAGAGAAGGTACCATCAATATTTGTTCTGTACACTTGACAACTGATTTGAATGATTGCAGTGTGTATCTGTAAATATCCAAATTGACCTCCTGGCCAATTTCTTTCACCCATGAATCTCTCTAATCTGTGAGCCCTTTTCTGATGCTGATGGGTGTCTGCATCTATATCCTTGACCTCTCATTGTTCTGAGCAGAGAAATCTTGTTCTCAGGTCTTGAAACCATTCTGCGAGCTACTGATGCAGAGAACAGAACATGCAGTCATGAGACTATTGCTCAGGCAAGAAACTAGTTCCCCAAAGATGCCACTATGCTCTACTCCTGATGTTCAGTGACATTTTTAACCTGGGGTCCTCCCTCTGAAGAGCTGCTGATTTACCTCCAATCTTCCATCTTTCCTCTTTCTGTGTGACTAATGAAGTTTTTAAGTAAGAGATGTGTGAGGTGGTTTTAATATTGCCGCACCTACTCCAGACAATGATGCAAAAAGGATGGAAACAAAAGCTTGAAAGACTAACACTGTGGAGGTATTCCCCTGAATCTGTCTAGGAAGACCTGGTTTAGGTGAATCAAAGCAGCAGTGAGCTTGCACTTCTGTGGAACAGAAATACATCTCTTGAAGCTACTCAGCCTTGTCTGGAAACATAGATAAGGTAAATCAAAGCAAGAGGAGAGTGAAAAATGAACCTAAATCAAATGAAAGATTAAGTTTTGTAATTCAGTCCTTACTGGAAGATAGTTGTGTAGAAAAACTAAGTTTCTGAAAAGTGTACTCTGCAAGAAATCTTTCACTCTAGAATTACTTATGTTGATCTCAACTCTCTTGAGTGTGCCAGCTCAGAGCAGCCTTTGACAAAGACTCTGTTTAGCATGCAGTATTGATCTGATGGTTAGAGGTGCCGAATACCCAGGAAAGGTGAATGGAGCACATCTCAAATGACTTCTGAAAACTGCTGGTGTACAAGTGTGTGCCTCACATGAGAAATAAGAGCAGTACTGATTTTAGTAAGACCATGTACATGTTATCCTTTCCTATTAAATAAAATTCTTTTCACACCTGTCACGTGTGGGGCAGAGCAAGGGGAATAGTTTCAGGTACCAAGTGTGAGGGATTTTGGAAAAGAACTGTAAACATATTTACAGATGAAGGTGTTTTGTAAGGAGAAATGCAGGAAGTTTCTAGATGCTGTGGTGCAGTGCTTCAGAGGTTATTTGGTATCAAATGGGATAGTTTGAATGCTCCAAGCCTTATGCCTGATTTCATTTGGGTTAATCTATCTTAGAAGGTGTGTATCCTGACCAGGTACCCTGTACTGAGGCTATAGGCTGACCTTCTATTTATTTAACACACCTGTGTTAGCACACTATCAGAAAACTATAAGACATTAGGATCTTGATTACAAAGGTTAATATTGCTTAGCTTTCTGTAGAACTAGCAGCTGTTGAGTTACAGAGGCATCTAAAATCTTGTTTTCAAAAACAAATTGACTTATGTAAGCTTGATGATACATGTAGGATTTTTTCAAAATAATCATTTGTTTACAAATGAGTGTTCACAACCCAGGTTGCCCAAACTGATGGCATAAATTCTATTAGAGCAGCATACTCCCAGGAGGGTAGAAAGATGTCAATTTTTAATGTCTTCTTTATACTGGAGGAGTCAGGATGTCGTAAAGATCTATCCTATTCTCTATAGAGAACAGAGAATGAATCCTCACAAGCTTGGGCTGAAAAGAAATCTCATATGTAATCACTGTTTGTAAAGCAATGCCAGAATTCTGCCTCTTGGTGGGCAGAAATAACTGCGAGTGCTAACCTTTAATGGATTGAGGAAAGTCAACGAGTATGTTTCTGATGGCAGCAAGAGGATGTTGTCTGGAGTCTGAAAGCCTTTCAGAAGGTTATGAAAGGGTGCCTGATGGGCAGGCTTCAGTGGTACATTGAGTGCTGTGGGCAATTTTGTCATCGGCTGTTTGCTGGTCTTTGTCATGTTAGTGTCATTGATGTTTGACACATCGGGGGAATGACATTGACTCATCAGCTGGTAACAGCCCGATTCAATGCCCAGTGAAGCTAATGGAGGTCTTTACACAGGCACAAATTGATTTTTAGTTTCCAGATGCTCTTCACTGCATATTGTATTGTTCTCAGGAAAATGACATCTCTGACATAATGGTGTATCTGTGAAATGATAGAAATTCTTGCTGTTACACTTGGGACTGTTTGATTTATCTTACTGCAGTGCTTCTATTTAAATTAAAGCAGACTGAGTTTAATGATGCAAAATACTACATTTAAGATTTTTTGGAACAAGTAAAAACTTCTACTGCACATTGGTAAGTATTTATATACAAAAATTCACAACTAAGTAAATTACTAATACCTAACACTGAAATAACTGAGCTAACCTGTAACATCAGATTAGCAGTGCTGCTGGATGTCAAAACAGTCATTATTACAGGTAAGAATCTTCTCCTGATAGAATGGCAAATTTGCAGTCACTAGAGGTTCATACATGGAGCAAGTCTAGCCTAGTGCATTTCCAAAGAAGAAAACTGGTAACTATGCTGCTAAAGCTTTGCGGATTTTATGTATTGAATGATAAGAGCAAATGCAGCAGAAATTAATTAAAGGTGAAGTTTCCTGGCTCATTGACACTTTGGTAGATTTGTTTGCATTCCCTTGGAATGTGGATATTTACATGTTTACTGGTGTTCTTTGAGTTGTTAGACAAGTCTGAGGTCAAAGCAAATTCTACCTTAGTGGTGATGAATGGCCCATACTGCTGTAGTATGAAAAGATTGCACATTTCTTCGTGTACCTATCTTCATGCAATTTATGTAAGACTTGAAATTGACTGTTTTCAGAAGCCTTTGGAAAAAATACTTTTTTCTTTCAAAAAAATAAGGCCAAAATATAAATGATGATCTATTCTGTTCTTATTTCCATCTTCAAGTAGCCAATCCTAATTTAACTATATTGATTTAAATCTGATGTATGTTTTTTTGAGTTGATTTATGAAGATCAAGTTTTCTCTTAGCATTTGCACTCCTGTCTTGTGATACCCATTTACTTCTCCACTTTCTTAGGCTGCAAGAAATTTGATGTAGGAGAAGCCCAGCAATTAGGGTTTGGCATGGAAAATAAATAGATAGGCAATTCTATAGGTAATTTTGCAACTGGAAACCAGGGAACCTGAAGTCCCAATTTCTTCTAAATGTCTTTGTTTTAAAGAAGTAAATCTGTAGATGTAACTGAGAGTGAATGTTTTTGGGATGGAAAGTGGAGAACATAGAGAAGTAATTAGACTTATTTTGTTACTTTTTTTTCTATTTTGGTTTTAAGCATTGCATTTAAATTCAAAATGCCTTATAGGTATGATTGGAAAACATGTTTTTGAGAGAGACTGAAAAGGAATGCAAAATTTTAGCAGATTAAGTTAGGAATATATAAGAGATAGTGTGGTAAATGGAGCAGAGAAAAAAATTGGAGCTAACGCTGAAAGGGAAAGCTGAGAGGAGAGAAGAGAATGCAAAAAAGGATCCAGGCATCAGTGAACAAAGCACTGAAAAAAAGATGAAAGAAGAAATTAAGGAGACCTTTTAAGCATCCACACTTGATTATGTCGTAGTCTGATGTACATGACAGGTTTCTTTCAAAAACATTTCCCACACGATAGAAATTGGGGTATTTTGTAATCACATCTAGTTACCCAGTTAATAAGTTAATGTTGAAGCATGTGGGTGTGAAGACTTACCAAGGGGAAGTTTTTCTTTTGTCTCTTAACTCTGCAGATTGTGTAACCCAGAAATATGTGGGTCTTTTGATCAATAAATGCTTAAAAGTGTATATGGGTGTTATTTGCTTTGTTCTGGTTGTTTTGAAATAATTTTCCCTGGGCCATGATCAGTCCAGTCTTTTAATACTACTCAAGGTACTTGAGCTGAGCCTTGGCAAGCCATTTCTTTCTTCCTGTGTTCATAAATTTCTGGAGTTTGAAGTAAAATGGGATTAAATAATCTAGTAAATCTATCATACTCCAGTGGTGTCATCAGAAGTAGCATAAGATTGAGAAGCAGGAATGAAGTTTAAAAACCTCAATTCAGAATATCCCTGCTGATAGAGGATAGCTTGTTAAATCCCGTAACCTTGAGACCACCACCTTCCCTCCTCCTTGGAGAAGCAATGCTTATTCAATTTCTGTCTGTCAGTTTTAAGAGGTCTTGCACCTTAGAAAATACTTTCTCTGTCTCTTTTTTTTTTCCTCTTTTGATCCCATTCTTCCTAACATCATTTATTTCCTGTTTGATTCCCTGTCATTGCATAGGGGTCTTTAGAGGCCTATCTTCTGTCCTGAAGCTTCAGGGTTAAAAAGAGTGATGCAGCTTCTGTGATTGATAAAAAATAGACATCAGTCTTTCCTATTTTGTCTAGCAGGGTGCCTTTCTGTCATCCTTTGCATTGACAGCCTCTCCCTGTAGGTTGTATTTCAGTCTTCTTTTGAATGTGTGTAGGCCAGAACCCTGGCAACTTATCTTTTTATCACTATTTTATTTCATTCATAGTGCCTGTGTATAAACATCTCTCCAGGCAGGTTCTGTTCTTGGCCACGGGGAAGGCAAGAGATGACATTCCCCATCCTGACAAATGTGTTGCTTTCCCCAAGAGGAAACCTGAGAGGAACCACTTTACAGTGTGCCTACATTTTCTTATTGTTCTGTAAAATCAAGGCTGGTTGCCAGGTTAATGTCTTTTGAAAACTGAACAAAACCAAGGCTTGTAATTGGCTTTTAAGTTCTTGCAAGTTGCTGTTCTTGCTCCCTAAATTCCAAGACAGATTCTAAATTTGGCTTCATGACTTTTTGAAGGATATTTCAACCATTTTTTCCCCTACTGATAAACCTTTTCCCTATCTGCAGAAGCACCAGACCACAGTGAAGTCCTGGTCAGTAGGTTTTTGTTAAGGAAATTTATCCGTTTGTGGCACTGCAGGTAAAATATGTTCTTAGAGGATAGCCCCTTTAAAAAATATTTTTTCTCCTCATAATCTATAAATCTCTTGGCAAGGAGAGAGAAAGCAGTTTTCATTAGCATTTACCAAATTTAATTTAATTCTAAATAATTTGGATTAGAGATGTGTTTATTGGGGAAAAAAAAAATCCATTTCATAAGGTAGTGTAGAAATTGCCTCAAATATCTGCAGAGCATTCCAAATTTCCCCATATTTGAGTCCCAAATTGAGTCTCCTTTTGGGGTTTCTAATTCACCTGAGCTCTGTCCATGCAGGGTTGGCTCAGGCTGAGTTATGGGTCAAGCTGCCAGGCTTTGAGATAACTGTTCCTCCTTCCCAAGGGGTTATTTTGGAGGCCTCTTGGGGAAAAAAATAAAAATTAAGTAAATGTGATTATATTTCTTTAAAAGATCAGCTCTGGCAGATGCAGCATGGTTCCCAGCAAAGTCTTCTTGAATCAAATAGAATGAGTATAAGTTGCCAACAACAGCAACAAAAGCTGGTGGTGGGGGGAGGCAGAGGGAGAAACAGAAAATGTGTTGACAGTAGGTCTGACGGACACAACCCGAAACAATAGGATGCATGTTTAGCATGACTGGCTCTATTCATTCTCCTGTCAGTGCTTGATGTGCCAGCCTCTCAAAGGCAGCAAAGCTGCAGGAAGTGTCACTTCCTCACACAAAATACAGACAGGAATTTACTTGACACTATATTCTTCAGCTGCAAATGCCTGGTTCTTGATGGGTTTTTGATTACTGAGTAGCTCTAAAAATCTGCTAACTTAATAATTGTGATGCTGAAGAATAATATGCATACATGAGAAAGGCCAGTTATATAAATCCTTGTCTGATGACTGGGCAAGCTTTTCTCTCATGTTACCCAGCATAGTATTTGAGCCTGCTGAAATGCACAGCAAAAACGCTGTCTGCATCCTATCAATGCTGATATTCTGATTCAGATTACCTCAAGTACATTGAGTCCTAAGGTGGTGTGTGATCAGCTACCATTCAAGAACATGTTTACCTTGCTGCTACCATGCACTCTTGTGCCACATTTTCATTTAAGTATGATCTCAGACCACTGTTTGATGACCTTCCAAGCCTTTTAATATGGCAAGAGGGAGGGCTTGAAAATTGCATATAAAAAGTGAACCCCCAATTACTCTATATTTGCAGTATTTCAGCACTTCACTTGCATAATAGCATTTTGTTGCAAAATGACTGTGGCCTCTTCAGGTTACCTGGAAAATGACTCCACCCCCACTGAAAATCCATGCCTATTTTTCTAAAACCTCACCTGCATTTTCTAGAGCTGCTCCTTGCACATTGATTTCTTGTTTGTAGAATTTGCAAGAAAATCTAGTCATTGTACATTCAAATATATACATAAAAATATGTTCAGGTCATTTATAGTGTAACCTGAACTGTGAAGGACATCTGAGGATACCTGAGGGGGGAAGAGTTTCTGTCTTTTGTCTTCTGATGAATTGTTGCTCCCTGAACTAAGATCTGCTCTTAGCATTGGTTCACCATGGCTGTTTAAAACCTTTGTCGGTTTAATTCCCATGTCCTACCAGCATTGAGTTTGCAGTTCTTGGTGAGAATCTGTTTTTGAATGTGGTTTTTTTTGAAAGATATGGGCTTGAACTGTGCAGAAATATTGAGCAGTCCTGCATGTGTTGAAAAATCTATTGAGGAATGTGGGGCAAGTGTCAAGGTCTTCCTGAAACCCACAGAGTTTTTCAGTTTTCTCAGGAAATGTGTCACAAATAATCTTTCTGAAAATTAGTTCTACTTTCTCAAAGAAGCAGTTGATTATATCCCTGCACAGACTGTTTCAGTACATAAACAGTATAAGTAGGTGAAAGGCAGGTTAGCCTCTCTGCAGTGATTATCATGATTGCTTTTCAGCTTGCAGCTTTAAAAACAAAGCTAAAATGCTTTACAGGCTCTTGTTTTATTGAAATAGTATTTTAACAAAACCCCACAGATACTATTTTCAGTGTCTAAAGGTAATCTGGTACTTGCAGTAGAGCCAACACCCAGGGCATTTCAGATTTGGTCCTTTTTGCCTTCTACATTCAGAAGCTGATGCCAAGATTTCTATATGGTTGCTAAAACCTTACCGTAGTACTTGATAGTGAAAAGGTTTTGAAAACAGCCAAGGAGCTACTTCATAAGAATATTTATGTATTACTTAAGTTAGAGTACAGTTGCAAATTGCAATTGATTTTTCAAATGTTTTGGAAACACAACTGCAAAATGCTGGTGCTCTTGATGAAAGATGCATGGATAGCAATTTATTGCTGCTTTCTTAGGAAAAAATAATCTCCTGATGTGACTTCATTAGAAAATAGTTTTCTTTTTGCATTTAAGCAGTGATTTATGGCTGTTTAATCATTATTTGATGATCTTACTGTATATAATTTCCCCAATTCCTAATGTTGAGTTCAACGATTTATTTCTCTGGAATTCTCTCTAACTTTTCTACATGTTTCTGCGAATAAAGTAACTTAATATAAAATGAAAATGTGAAAAAAAAAAGGCGAGTAACATGCAAATCTATATTTGTAATATGGTAAATCCTTCTTCAGTCATATGGAAGAGGAAGCTAGAAGATTTTATTTGTGGAAACTTAGATGTCAATCTTAAGGTTGTATAATGACTCACTAACATAAGTGTTTACTTTAAAAAGCAGAACTGACTCCACAAGGCGTTTTGAGATGTTGCTGCATTTTTACTTTTGAGTCTGTCCTTTGGGACTATAACTATCTGAAAAATGAAGCTGAGACATAGATTCATACATAATGGACTATATATGCTACCACTGAAGAATTGTATTAGAATAGTTAGTCTTCATTAGCCTTGTCATACTTATGTGTTCTAGGATAGAGTTTATGAAGCCCAAATGACTTCTACCTGACCAACTTTTATTACACTTTGAGAGGGCTCTGCCTTGGCTTAAAATACATGACCTACCATTTCTCTTTGGGAAACCATTTTCTTTTGCTTCTTCACGTTCTTTTAGAGAGTGTGTATGCATGAGATGATAATTCTATACAGTGTTCCCCTTCTGTGAGCTTGTTACATGAATTTTCATTTTTTAATCAAAGGTTCCATGAATTTCATGTAATGCAGGATGACTTATTGCTGACTTTTAGAATGATGTTTTTATTTATGTTCCCTGCATAGCTAGGAAAGGGGACTTCCACCTTATGTGAAATAGTATTGAGGGATTTTTTTTAAAAAGTAACTAGAGAAGTGAACTATGGTAAGTCATGCATCTTCAAGCTTGAGTAGCAGTCATCCTCCCCATTATCTGTATATATTCAGAAAGAGAGAGAGGAGCAGAAATAGAAACTGCAATCTTCTGAGGACAGGTAAATATTCCAAAGCCACTTTATATAAGGTGGAGTAGCTTTATGTAGCAAACAGGTTGGGAGGTCACCCAGGCACCAGACTTGTATGTGCCACTGGGGCTTAGATCCAAAACACAGAAGTGACTGCACTTGTGTGTTTTGTTTGTTCTGACAAAAACAAAGAGGAAGGCTGAAACTTCAGCCAGAATATATCAGCTTTCTGTAAGCATAGCTGATGACAAAGATGTGCTTTCAAACCTGCCTCTTTCCTGAGTTGAGGGAAGCAGGGAAGTATAGTGTGGAAGTCCTATGGGATACACTGCCCTGAATCCTCTACAGGAGGTAGAGGTGTGAATTCCCTTATTTATGAAACACAGTGGAATGTGTTCCATAATGGCATAAGGAATAATGATAAATCAATAAGGAATGCTCCTGTCATTTCCTCTTGTGTTCTAGGACATTGTCAAAGAACTTGTGAAGAGTGCTTAAGACATCTGTTCAGTTTTATTCCTTCTCTGGGGCTTAAACCATGTCCCATGAAAATGTCCCAGCCACCATTGCAACATCCTGGTACTTGAGCTATTTTCTGGACAGTAAAAGCATCTTTACCAGTACTATAAATACATCTGCTGCAAAGTTTATTGATACAAAGCTCGTGAAAGTGAAGGAGGGATAGGAAGAGAAATGTGGGTAGGGTAGTGTCTGATTTAAGTTTTACCTTATGCTTCTAGAAATCTTTTTTTGGCATTCTATTTCTAAGACCAAAGAGGAAAATTATGTTATCTGTATGTGGTGGAAAAAAAAAAAAAAAAAAAAAAAAAGAGGGGAAAAAAGAAAGTAGAAAAGTGGAAATGCTTATGTATGTATGGTAAGATGCTTTGCAAGGCTTATTTTTCTTCAGTCTGTAAAAGGAACCATTAGGAGATGTTTCACTGGGTTGACTAGAGGCTGAAAGGGTAATACTGAAAGAAAATCCTCTAAGATCCCAGAATCAGGGAAATACCTCTTGGTTGCCCTGTCAAGCTGATTAATTATACTTTTTCTTGGTAGCGTATTAACTGGTTTTGAGTTTTGAATGTTTTTCCCTCAAGTGGAAACAAGTTGAATTTTGTTCATGAGAATGTGTATTGGTACCTACAGTTTGATTTTAGAGCTGCATATCTGAATACAGACTTGCATTGCATTTTGCCTGGAACAGAAGATAGGGAAGAAGAGATTGGGATGTGAATATTTGCTCTGGTCCCATTTCTTCAACTACTTTTACCCTTTATTAAGGGCCAGTTAAGTATACATGCTCTGTTGTTACACAGCATGTACATAAATTTTAAATCCTGGGCAGTGCAGTTTTTCTCTCTCAGAAATTTTCTTGTATTAGCCTCACTTTGTTATGAAGTGTAAATTATTGCACAGTGATGATCTAGCTTGGGAAATCATGACCTCAGTAAAGTTGTACTTGCTTTTAAAAATGAAGGATTAGGAGTCATGCCTGCAGCTGAGATCTAATTCCTAGAAATGCCTTTTCCATTACTATTAAATAGAGAATATTTAGATACCCTCTTCTTGCTTGGAAAGAGGCCAACAAGAGAGATTTTTAAAAAAAGTCTTCTAAGAAAAGTTGTCTGGCACAGTCTGCTGGGGAATTCCTGTATCAGTATTTAATTTTACAGGGTTTTTCCTCTGGTTAGGAATTTGAGTACCAGGAGTTAGAAGTGCAAAAACATTTATATTAGCTAGAATTCTGGTGTAGTCTTTTGGAGTAATTTGACAAATTAATTACACATTGTCCCAGATAAAATGTGCCACAATATACTCAAAGTACTCTGAACTAATTGGTAATAACGCAGTAGTAACTAATTAAAATGGTCCTATGATAATTAAATGATACGATAATAATGAGATTCAAAACTTGTAGACAAATTTTAAAGCTTTATGTCTGGTCATGTGACTGACCTGTAGGCAAAATCAATATGAGCTAAGTTTCTTCATCTTTCCCCAAACCAGAAAAGGACTTGATTAAGGCAGAAGTGACTGGAAAAATTAAACTGAATGCATCTACTGAAGTATTTAAATGCTGAGGTGAGCAGAATTTAGATTCTAGGCTTCAGTGTAACGTCCTTCAACTTTGTAAAATTATTTCCTAATGTGCTTTAATGTTCTTGCAACAGTCACTACTGGGGTTGTTTTCTCAAAGTTACAGAAGTAGATCATAAGAAATATTTTTGTGAGCTAGTGAGCTGGGAGAATTGCTGATACTGAAAGTGATTACAGGAATAATAGGAAGATTCTTCTTCTTTCCTGGGTTTCCCTATCTATTTATTACTTAGGTGCTTATCGATGGTGACAGAAAAAATGCACATTGTTTGCGGGAACTGTTCTGCTGACTAGAGGAAAACAAAACCTTGATCTTGGTTCCCAGAAAGTTAGTAGCTGGACTTATTCCAGATTGTATTAATGTTTTGTTAGAGAGAACTTTTTTTTCTTTTAATTATTGGAGTGGGAAGTTTCCTTGTTCTTTTTACCACTTCTGTAAATAAATAAGGACATGTTCTCAAGATGATCTGTTCCCTACAATGGGTTGCTGTCAAAATGTTTTTCTCTCACTTTAGCAGGCTCCTCAAAAACTTGATCAGTAGAAATCTTGTAGCAACAAGAACAAGTTTGATATCTCCAAGTATCAATTCTGGAGTTTTTTCATTCATGTCTAAGTCTCTAAATTGTATGTTCAAATTTGAATATGGTTAATGACACCATTTTTTCTTGGTTTGTTTGGTTTGGTGGTGTGCTGTGGTTTTTTGTTTGGTTTTTACCTGTAGAAGTTAATATTAATTTTTTTTATCTACTGTCTGGTTTGCATTTTTTTTCCCTGATTCAAAATATAGTAATCTCACGACTATAAGGCGCACCTTAAAGACTAAAATTTTGATCGAAACCCAGAAGTGCGCCTTATAATCCTGTGTGCCTTATATATGGACAAAATTTGGGAATTTGCTGACAACCTGGAAGTGTAAGCAGAGCAGCGAGCTGAGCCACGCGCCGCTGAGCAGTGAGCCGAGCGCCCCTATGCAGCTTGATGGGGCTTGGGCGGGGCTGCACAACTCAGTGGGGTTTGGCACAGCGCTGCGATTCCGTTACTTATTGGTTACTTTGTTGCACACGGATCCTCACTGCAAAAAGAAAAAACAAA
>PYHW01010582.1:2105697-2120355 GCA_013186435.1 Turdus rufiventris | reverse complement strand
ACAAAAAAAAAAAGAACAAAACAAAACAAAAAACAAACAAACAAACAAAAAAAAAACCAAAAAAACACCAAAAAAACACGCCTTATAATCCAGTGCACCTTATATGTGGAAAAAGTTTGGAAATTTGCTGACATCCAGAAGTGCGCCTTATAATCCGGTGCGCCTTATAGTTGTGAAATGACTGTAGGTCTTAAAAGAAACCTTTGCCTAAGTTACTTGACTTAGTCTGTTCAAGTTAGTGATTTTGAAGGCATTAAACACATTTTTGTCATCTTCAGTTTAGAGCCACTCCAGTTAAAAAAGACAAAAAATCCTAACCAAGAACACAACCCAAAACCTATAACCTCCTCCTCCTAAAACTCTCCAACCAAAAAAATGCAGACTCAATCTCTTTTTTCCAATGCAATTTTCAGATAAAGAGGGAGCTATAATAGTAGCATACTTATTGTTATTTTAATATCAGTGTTCCAAGATTATATGTGTTAAGTGATAGAAATAAAGATAGGTACATTGAATAATCAGGTTTTTATTAGATTCTTCTAATTTTGACAGGCAGCTAATTATGGAGTGTCTGAACAAGTCACTCCACATCTGCTTAATATTGCTTAATCTCTAAAATGGGGAAGTAATTATTCACTTGCATATGGCTTTTTATAAGTTGTTTTTGACAGGTGATAGCTTAAACCAAACACATAGTTCTAGGTCTCATTAAAAAAATCGAATGCCAGAGCTAGTTTCACAAAAGTATTTGTGATCTTGGAGATTAAAGTTTATTCCAGCTATAGACCCGGTGGCTGATGTTACAGAAGCCAATGAAGAAACATCTGTTCTTCATTTTTAACAGTTTGTCTTAAAATCAGAAATTCTGTCTACATTTAAAAAAATGTATACACGTTTCTAACACTCTGGAAACTACTCTCTAGCAGAATTTGGCTTTTAATTGACTTGCATTGAGGCTTTGGACATTTCATATGAGTGAATTTTCAAAAAACTTGTATTTCTGAAGAACTGTTGGGTTATTAAAACAAAGGGTGATCATAAATTGCAGCAGAGAGTTTAAGAAATTTAAAGCAGGACTTTTTGGTCATATTCTGATGTGTCTCATGTAGGATGAGCTTTTCTTACTCTCCACTTCTCATTTTGCCTGTTCTAAAATGGAAACATCATTACAATAATTTATTGGGTGCAATTTTTGAAATAAATTTTTGTTAGCTTGTCGGAGAGATATTTTCTGAGAATCTATTTTTTTATATGACATGTTAATGATGAGTCAAGAAAGTAGGAAATATTCTCTAAAAATTGAATAAGAAATACAAAGATGATATGGCACCATCTTCTATAGAAAGCAGCAAATAATTCAAGTATTCAACATCTTCAATCATGAAAGCACTCCAAGCCCATAGTCCTGAATATTTACAAAGAAAATTTGAGCCACGTGGGTTGTCCTTTTGCCAAAATGATAAAATATAATAAAATTAAGGGGAGTAACAGTAGTTCAGCAAAATCGGTACAGAGAAATTAATATGTAAAGTAAATATATTAAGTAAAAATCTGGACTGAGAAGCATGTTTGTAGAAGTAGGGTATTTGTACCAATTTTTGGAAAGTGGCTATTTCTTGGGGCAATTTTGGATGTGTTTTTTGTGTTGAAATTGGAAACAGATTGCTTCCAGGCTTGTTACTCTTTGTGAAATAAGAGTGAAAGAAGTTGCATATGTTAATTTTCAGCTTGAATGTAAATTGCCCTCTACAAGACAGTCCTGTCCTATCTTGCAAGAAAATGGGCTAATTTGTTTGGTTGCTCCCATTTCCACTCAAATACCATGTTTGTGTGTAAATTGTCTGAATGTCTCTCCTACACAAGAATAGAAAAGCTGTTTAAGAAAAGGATTATTTTCAGAGTCTGCTTTTGCATATTCAGTAGGATTCATAAAACAGTTTCTCATTACTGCTTTCTTCCCCATGTTATTTAATTCTTAACCATGGCATTCATATCACTGCATATTGTATCAGACAGATTTTTTAAAAGCCATGTGTTCAAAGGTTACCTGTTGGTGCTTCTCTCTGGTACCCAGAGAAGTTGCAGATGCTCTATCATTGGGAATATTCAAGGCTGGCTTGGATGGGGGTTTTAACAACAGGATCAAGTTAAAAGTGCCCATGTCCATGGTCTTTAAAGGTCCCTTCCAACCCAAACCATCTTGTGAGTCGCAGCATGATGACTCTGCACTGTCTTATTTTTTTTAGTAGCAATAGGCAGCCAAATTTATGCATTGTGTGGTACTCAAGAAATAATTTCTTATTCCTGTAATACCCTCCCAATGACAATCTTTCATGTCAACACCTGTATCTGTGTTGTAAGCCAGGCTTCTGTAATCCATGAAATGATTAAAATGTTTGCAGCAAAAGGCTTGTGAAATTTTCAAGTAAAATAGGAAAGGAAAATCAGAAAGATGCCCTCCAGAAAAGCCTCATGCTCCCATCTTTGCCGTTTCATGTCTGTGTGTGTACACAGGCATTTGTTAGTGTTTTCACAACATCCCTAGCATATTGGGAATCTCATTCTCCACTAAGTTCAGCTGGTACAGGAGTGAGGTGCTGCAACTGCCTCATGTCATAAAGAAATGTTTTGGCAGCAGACTTCTCTCAGTCTCTACCTAGGAGTGTAATTAGTTTATCTTTGTAATCTTGCACACACAAGCAGAGCAACAGGTGTGAGAGTGGAAGTCAGTAGGCAATGACAAATTCTTAAGAACTGTTGAGGAGACTTTATAGGATGCAGTCATCCTTGTTGATGCTTTGTGAAGTATTCTTCCATTAACAGGAAGGAGCTAATAACAATGATGAAATAGTGTATTGAATCAGTGTTTGCTCTGATTTGAAACCAGCATTTAAACCAGCTCTGAAAATGCATTATAAGGTTGTTTTCCAATATTCTTATTTTCAAAAATGTGTATACTATTCAGTAAATTTCTGAACATCACATTAACTTTCTGTATGGGGTATTAATAATATGCCAAGTCTATCTACCAAACCAGATGCTTTTCACAGCTAGACCCTAACTTGATAGTTATGGATATGATAGAAAACATGAAAAGCTTCTCATTATTTTCAGCTCATTTATTGCATAATGAATGTGAAGATATTATCACTGTACTTAATCACCCCATCAAGTTTAAGAGTGGAATAGTGCACAGAAGATATCTTAATTCTTATGCTGTGAAAGGTACATTGTGTATAAAATGTATTGTTTATATGATAATATTGTGTCCTGCTGCATTTACAGAAGTAGTTAGCAGTCTCTAATGCTCCAACAGGTGCTTGTGCAGCACTTTTCAGTCTGCAGGAATAAATTTTGTGGCTCTGCAATTTGTGCAATCAATTAGTTAGCTCTTAAAAAGAAAAACAAGGTGTATGTCAATTGTTATTTCTTTGATATAGTAGTTTTTGCACTCCTTTTGGACTTGAAGACTCCTTAAGCTAATGAGAGTGTTGAGCAATTGAGAAGGGACTTTATTACTTACCTGGAGATTTTCTAGAGCTGCCTTTTAAGGTGCCATTGATTATATGTTGCATGGAAAGAAATGCATCAGAATAGATGGCTCATGGTGTGAGTTTAGGGGCTGGCCTGTGCCAGGCTGGGAGTTGAACTCTGATCCTTGTGGGTCCCTTCTAATTCTTGATATCCTATGAAGTGCATTTCTTGGTAAGATCACAATGTTTTGCCTTCCTCTCCCTCTGTATTCCTCTTTCTTGTACTTGGTAGCCAACAATAACACATCAGAAAATGGGATTGGCAAATGACAGCTGTTTTTTAAATGAGAGTAACAAAATTCAGCAGATGATTTTGACAAATTGTACCATTTACTACATTAAATATAAGTGTAAAATGATGGTTTAGAGCTTGAGAACAATTAGAAATATCTGTCAGGATGAGCTTAAAATAATTCAGTGGTGATTGGAAGGAGTTCGTGCTTGTGCATATGTGCCTGACAGACAGTGTAAATAAGGAGGATAAGATCTTAGTCTGTTCTTTCCAAATGTGAACATAACTCCCAATGACACTGATGTGTATCCACAATATTGTAGAATTGAACAGAAAAAAAAAATCCAGTGTGCATCCTGGTATTGCAAACTGTCAGAGTAGTAATTTTCAACATTTTCTAAGCTCCACAGAACTCTAGCACCTTTTGTGTGCTGAAGATGAACTGACCCCAGACAACCTTCAATCATATTAAATTGAGGCAGTGCAAAAACAATTGTTTCTATACCTTTAGGCTTGTATCCAACCTTATGTAGGAATTCAATATCACCTTATAATTTATAGGTGTGACCTACAGTACCTGAAGCATTCTCTCACTGCATGTAAAACTGTTCAGAAATGCTTAAAAAGTGGAGTCTTCATTTCATTTGTCAACCTATTAAGCTACCATTCTTCTTGGTCGGTATACTCCAGAGAGAACAAAAAGGTATAATACAGTGGATACCCTCCTGAAGTCAAATAATTTAAAACAAGTAAGTTTTCAAAGCCAAGCAGAACAGTATCGGTTGTTTTACTTGAGATTGGGACATTAAAAAACAACCTTTTGGCAGAAGAATGGAGAGACTTTTCTGTATTTAGATGACAACTGCACTTTTCTGACTTTGTGTGTTTCAAACAGACTTTGCCTCTAGCAATTTGCCAGATTGAGACACCTGCAAAATTCTTTCTTTGCCTCTGTTTCAAATGTTTCAAGTTAGAAAATGAAAACAGTAACGGGAAGGAGTTACTTTATCACTTCTGTGATATTCCAGTCATATAGCTGATCTGAGAATGGGTTAAGTGCTTATAAAAGGAACAGAGATAGACTCTGTGTTTTTATGGTGTAGCTTCCAGAGGGAGCAGAGGTATCTTTTGTAGTGTTTCGGTAAGTGGTGCCACACAAATTTGGAAGCATTGTATGAAACTCAGCAGAGTCTTGTTTCCAGATATAACGTGAGAGACTATCGCATGCCTAAAGTTAGGTTTGTACATTCAAAAAGCATTTGCTAAACTTTGGTGTGAACAGGGAAAATATTGACTCTCCAGTCCAACTCTTTAACCCCTGATTTAATTGTTCTGCTCAACTATGAGGGTAGTTTCTCTTAATATTAGTAATGTACAGTTTGTATACATACACCAGACTGCGGAACTAGATGAGAAGATTCAGAGGGAGGGTGGATTCCTTAGAATATAATGTGCGGAATTTTGTATTGGGGTGGCTTTTTTTTTTCTCCCCTCCAAGTATTCTGATGAGGTGTTCACCTTGTATTTAATAATTTTTCTGCCGTCTTTCTTTTTTCCCCATTGCATTAAAAATGGACACAGTTGTTGTTATTTAAGGAATGCATTCTGGAGATAGCAGTGATCTATAGCAGGCATACATAATGTATGGTCATCCATACATGTATGGCCACCAGTCTCAGGGAAACAGGCATTGCTCATGGTCTGGGAAAATATCCTCTCTTCTCTATCAGAAGCAGACCTTAAAAAAAATTAAAAATTACAGTAGGTCTGATGCTTATCTTAGTTGATCAGTCTTGTGTCAATGGTAATCAAGAAAGTATAGGGAAGTTTTCCTGGTCTCATCTGTGCTGCTAAAAGTAACAAGGAGAACTTCCATACATATGTGTAGATTTAGTGTTGGCAAACACATTCTCTTAAGCTAATTGTTTTAATTTTCTTTTATAAGTCTGATAAATAGTGGAAAGTATATGCTAATGTCTTGCTCTATGTCCTTATTGTGCTTGTTAAAATAAGAGATATTTAAAGTAGAAAGACAAAAGTTACCTTTACAGCCTGGTGGCCATGGAGACATTACATTCTTTGCAGAAGGAGATGGTGCAGGTGCTCCTCAGCCTACCCTGCTGTCTCTTTTAACATCATCATGGGAGCTGTGAAAGCCTTGAAAAATTAAAATGAACAAACAAGTAGTGTTTTCAAAAATTTCAGCTTGACCTAGATGCACTGTGGTGCTGAGATCCCTGTGGTGCAGGGCAGGGAGGCTCTGGGGAGCAAGCACATGGAGCTGCGGTTCCAGATGTGCAGGATTGGCTCTGCCCTGGGCTGCAACCCCTGCTGGCCCCGGGTGAGGCAGCCGCGGTGCCCAGGGACCTGAGCTGTGCTCAGCATCCGCAGCCTGACGTGCAAGGTGGCCCAGGGCACATCTCTGGGAGTCCCTCCTGATGCATGGGGTGAAGGAGTTCAACTGCCTTAATGCTGCAATGACAAAATTAAGCTTACCTGTGCTGTCTCTGAAACTTAGTCAACTTCAAAGACAAAGGCAAAGCATGCTGTTCTCCCTTTGTTGACAAAATCAAGATGTGATTGCACATACTCAGCTGCCTATTGGTTAATAGAGAAGCTTAACAGCAGCTCTAAATGTGTCATAGTGAAATTTAGGGTCCGGTTGTACGAGTGCATGCTGAATACCATGAAAATGGGAGCTGCGTGCGCAAGGCAAGGTCTCTCTGTGTGTGACTTCCTAAATTCCTGCATTACTTCAGCCACTTTCTAAAACTCCTGCAGTCCCTCTTGTTGTTGTTGACAATAATGCCATTATAATTGGCCTACTGAAGGTGCATGCATATATTCAGTAAATCAGACATGATAGTATGCAGTATACCCAGGTATTTGCCACTCTAGTTAAAAATGAATGGATTTGATACAGATTATCCCAACCAGACATTCACATGGCCTAGAAATAACAGGAGATTTGGCTCTACAATGCATCTGAGCATCTCAAATACTGGTTTTAGGCCTCTAGAAATTAATGTTTCCTAATCTAATTTGATATTGGGGAGCTAGACTTGTGGCAATGAGCTCATAGGTCTGAAGGACATTTCAGATGAGATCTGCCATGAAAAGTCAAAACTCTCAGCTTCCAGTTCTGAACATTAACAGCATGGCCATCCTTCTCCCAGCAGCAGTGTTAAATTCATCACTCAGAATAATAATTCAATAGCAACAGTTGAGAAAACACAGTGGAATTGGATTCCAACACTGGAAAAAGTTGGCAATATCAGTGGCACAAAGAATTGTCATAGAATCAGGAGCTGCTGGGAGTTCGAGAGAGTCGCTCAAAAAGTTTCTATGTAGACTTTGCCATTTTCTTCCTTTTTTCTCCAAACATTCCTGGAACAAACTAGTACATTACTGGGCAAAGCATATATGGCTTTTTTGTTGGTGAGGTGGCTGTGTGCAATGTTGGAAGGTGAAATTCATGCATGTGCTGAAATCAAACTGTGACCTCAATTCACAATGGTGTTTAATCTGTGTGCCCTTTGAAATAAGGTACTTAATTTTCTGAGGCTAATATGGGGCTCTGAGGTCCAGAAATGCCACACTTTCATATGTAATAAAATCATAGCACTTGAGAACGCTTCAAGCAGTGGAGTTTGTCCTTTCTTAGTTGATAGAAAGATGAACAATGGTTTAAATCTCTTCTCACTTCATCCTTGCAGTCATGATGTGTTTATCTCACATCTTTATTTCTGGACTGATTCCACAAGACTGCCCAAATCACTCTAGAAATAACTGATAATACCTAATTTGGTTTATTTTTTTTTTGTGTGTGTATGGGTCAGTAGGACAAGGGATCTTTTGAAAGCCATTCTAATGATGTTATTGGTATCTGAACTTATTGAGCATTTCTTTGATTTGGTCTATATAAACTTAAAATGACAAATTTCTTGTGGCATAGGTGAATGCAAATGAGATAGTTAAATGCAAAAAATTCTCTGCTAAGCCACATGACATTATTGATGTGCTGAGGGTTTTTATAAGCCAGGAGAGAATTATATTTGTGCTGTCCTCATCCAGATTCTGAAATAAAGCTGGAAGTAATGACATACTAATAAAACAGGAGGGGGAAACTGGTGCAGAGTAGTTGCTGTGTCAGCATGCCAGCTCCTGATGCAATCATGGGGATGCTCCTTGAACATAGTTAGAAATGACATGTTTTGTGTCAGGCCACTTCCAGCTGAGATGAGCAGCAGGCCTGGAAGAGAAATGAACAGCATTACTTTTGTATCATTTTGTAGACTTTCTCCCGTTGTAAAGAGTGTTGCATCATTTTTCTAGACAGTGAGTGCCTTGGAATATCTACAGAAATAATTTTCTTCCTTAGCTGTTACTACTTTCTGTAACAACTTTTCTTATGGCCAAAAGGGTTCATTCTAGACATGCACTCTGTGTGGTCATCCCAGTTCTCTCATTTCCAGCTCTACGTGAAGAAATGAGAGAGCTTATAGGTCTCACTAGGGAAGTAATTTTCAAGTCTGTTCCTCTTTATTTGTTCATTTGTGTAGTTTGACTTGGTTGAATGACAGTATTTTCAAAAATACACATAAAACTTCAGGCCTTGGCAAGGAAATATACCTCACACATAAGGTTTAAGTTAACCTTAAAATTAAGGGTGCTTATGGAGCTAGAGGTAACAATATTGATATACCTCTTTCACATGAAAAAGATCAATCCTGTAAACTAGAGGCTAATTCCTGAAATGACAGAGAAAAGAAAAAATTCCAGCAATATTAGCAATGTCCAAACAAACTCTTCCATCTTTTCATTTAAGTGGCTTTTCTTTTAGAAAACAAAAAATAATCTCTTCCACCCCCATCTGTAATACAGAGATGTATAGTCAAATGAAAAATAGCTGAAACAGGGACATAAGATTATATATATATGAGAATAGTAACCTTTTTAAAATAATTCAGGGATTTTGTGGCTTGGCTTTCTTTTGTTTTTAGGTTTTCAATTTTATGTAACTACTGAAATTAAATTTTGGAAATCAATTATATAGTAAAATTCCTCTTATCACTGTTTGAAAGTATAATGCATGTGCTGCTGTCCACTGCCATCTCTTGAAAGGAACAGAGTAATCTTTATTATATCTTAAAAGGCTTTTTGTGTGGGGAAGTTAGATACTCTAATGAATAAGGCCTGAATTTCTAAAGGAAAACAATCTAATTCCTGCTTGGATGCTCAGACTATGAGCATCTATGAACAAACTGTGTTTAGAACTATGGTATTTAGCATCGTACGGACTATGCTTAGAACTTCTTTTATCCAATTCACCTATATATCTGTGTTTTCTTATGGAGATGCTCCTACACTAAAGCATGTGATGTTTTTGTGAGGTAGTTTCTTTAAAATGTCAGATAAAATATTGGTTATAAGAAAAATTTTGAAGTTTGTCTCTGAAATATGGAGCCATGAAAACATAAGAAGTGGTCAGAGCAAAAGTGGAGGTATTGTACTCAAGTGAGAAAGAGCAGCATTTGTGGAAACAGCATGGAGTTTGATCTCACCCAGTCTCTTATACAGTCAGGTGCTGCCAGAAGTAGAGTTTGGCAGGCTGAGAAACTGGAGAAAGAGCCTAGTTTATTAGGAATACCTGTGTGTGAAAGAGAAGACTGTCAGGAAGGTTAATCTGTTGAGAATCTGGATGGATTCACCAGTCAAGGTTATCTTGGCAGCAGCCCTCAGTTGCCCAGTGGAATGGTGAAGGTCCTGAAGGGAATTTATATGATGACACATGCAAAAGAAACCTAGGTACCTGGGACTTTGCTGTATCCTCTACTCAACAAACCACCTGGGTTATTTTGGGGACTAAACCAGGCTAAAGATGGTATTTCCCATCTGTTGAATAAGAAGCTACATTTTACAGTGTTGACTGGAAGATCTTTGTTTTGCCATGCTGCTCTGCAACACAGTCGACAGCTGCCCTGTGTGTCTGCATGGTAACTGTGTATGTTCACTACTTTGCAGTATAGCACTTGTGGCAGAATTACTCTACAGGGATAAAATTTGACTAATTGCTGTAATTATTTTCCAATTCTTTTTTTTTACCCCTTAATTTTACCCTTGTTACTTGGTACTGCGTAGAATCGTTCCTTGAAATGTTTGCAGGGCTGTGTCTTTATTACCAGTGTAGGTGGAGTCCCACAATGAAGCCTATATGGGTTTGGTTTGAGTTCCATGAGAATAGAAACATGCTTTAAGGCATGTCTTGCACACATATTTTTTGTCCCCTTAAATGCTGCATGTATCCACAAATAGCTGTTTTATGGAGAAGACAGGGTTTGTAATATCTTGCATACCAAGCGTGTTCTCAGTCATGTGCAGCTTTGCTTCATGGAGCTAAATAAAGCAAGGGAAAATGGAATGGGGGCAAGGGGAAAAATGAATGTTTTCAATTGAGATTTGCACAGAGATGACAGGTGAATGAGGTGGAGAGGTAAAGAACAGCTGTTCCAGATGGTAGGAGCTTCAGGAGGGAAAATGCTGGAGTCAAAGCGGTCAGATTGTAGGAAGAGATGATGCTCATGAAGGATGAGTGGTGCTGGCAGGGAGATGAGTGTCAGAGGTCAGTGGGAAAAACACAGCAAAAACTGTTTATGAAGTTTATTTATCTTAAAGTAGCCATTTCTTTTAAATGAATTGTTTTCAGTTCTTTCCAGCACTGATTGTGGGTGTTTACCTGCAGTCATCAGTGATCAGCGTTTTCTATTGTCTTCATTTGCCTTGACATTCACTGCCTCAGCTGAGTTCTGTATTGACAGCAGACACTCAAGAATAAATAAACACAGTGTTCAAAAGTTGGGTTTTGAAGCAGCCCTTCTGTCACTCTAATCTACTGCCTGGAAGGGAAAGCTTTAAAGGTGCTCGAAAATCTGATAGCCTTGATTTTAAGGTTTCAAACAATCTAGCATTTGTCATAGGACTATAACACTAATTGAAGCCATCTCTGCATAAATACTTCATAGAAAAAGTGAGTGTAAAATGATAGGAAATAAGTGATGTTAATAGTGATGCTACAGTTCTTTTAAAAAAGTTTAAAACCTCTGGATTAGTCTTGGACTTCTTTTTCAGTACACCTGAAGAACTGACTAAATGAGTTGGGCACTCTTACTCTGCCAGGTTCCCTTGAGTTTATTAGTTCCCTGTTTAAAATGTTCTGCTTAGATGTTTTGAAGAAATAGGCAGACCGTTCACTTTTTGTGAGATTTACAAAAGCAGAATTTATTTTAATTAACCATTTAAATTTAACTTACTGACTTCAAGAGTCAGAAAATTAGCTGGAATTATTTTGCAACTCCTTAGAGGTATTACACCTAAAATAATTTATATTGTCTGCTGACCAGTCTGTTGATGTTGGATGTTAATTCGACCTTGTTTTCCCAGTGCTGCCACCTTTTTAGGCTTATTCTTACATTGTTTGAACTTCGTATTTTTTAGTTGTCAGTAGACATGATGTTAAATGTAGATCCTAATCCACTGTAGTCATTCAATATATTAAATGACACCTTTTGGAAAAAACTAAATTCTCATCTCATGTCCATGCTCTTATACTGATCGTTCACTTTGTGCCTAACTATTTTTCCCTGATATTTCTAGCTGGAATCAATGCTTCCTTTCAATATATGTCTTAATTTATGTCAGAATGTAGAAATTCTGTATATTGTGACGCTAATTCTGGTTTCTGGATAGAAAAAAACCTACTCTTCAGGAGTGAGGAAGGGATGATGTTCTAGAAAAAAAAAAGTCTTAAGTGCTTATGATGAATGTTTTGGGATACTGCAAGTAAAACGTACAATGTGATTTTTATTTTTTTTTTCTTTCCTCTATAGGGGCGATTTTTGATGAATCTGCCAAAAAAGATGAGGAAGTTTTTCGAATGGCAGTAGCCGATCTCAACCAGAATGATGAAATCTTACAAACAGAGAAAATCACATGTTCAGTGACATTTGTGGATGGCAACAATCCTTTCCAGGCAGTTCAAGAAGGTAGGACAACTAAAGAGTTTTCCTGCTTTTGTTTCTGCTGTGACTTGAAAATATTACCCTGACAGTTTCCTATTTTTATGGGAATTTGTCATTTTTGTTGTCTTCTTTTTATGAGTTATCAAATAGTGTATTTAATTTTGGATTTAGCTGTTTTGGTTTATGTTGGTCCTAGTGACTTTGTAGCGATAAGCCAGTTTTTATCCATTTTCTATGTACAGGCTGTTGAAATGTGCTAAAGAAGTCAGACACACTTTGCCTACATCTTTCCTCTTTTCCAGGCTGTTTTGAAGTTCCTTGTCAAAATGATGACTACTTCCTACTACTTTTTAGTTTAATTTTGTGCACCTAATGGCAGTTTGTTGGGAAATATAGGAGGTTGCATGGATAACCTTTTCAGCCCACACACCTGGAAAACTTACACATTTAAAAAAAAAGGATTAGAGAGAACCTGGTGACTCTAAGTTGCCTGTGCTCAACATGATTTTGTTCTCAGCCTGTCCTTTGTTTCATTCCACAATTACTGGACAAGGGATGACGACATTGCTTTGGGTTCCTGTGGTAGTGGCAGGATGATAACAGAAAATAGTATTTGAAATCCCTCTGAGTTGGATTAGTAAATCACTGGTGTGACTGAGCAGTTCTCTGGAAAGACAGCTGGGAGAAGTCTTTTGAAATATGGATTCAAATTTGGGGTTTAAGCATTTGTTATTTCTTTGCTCTTCTGGAACAGTAACTTCTGCCTGAGATGCCAAAGTTATTTATTGCAAGTATATTAACAAACTTTACTTAACAACAAAACTAAGTTTTGATGTTTTTCTAACTCTGTATTGCCACTTGAAATTTAAGGGAAATATGCAATTAATTTCTTGAATATTAATGAAGTCACAGGTTGGGATTCAAGAGATTATTGAAAAGCGATGTTAGTGAAAAAGTGTTTAATGGTTATTTTGTTGCATTTTTTGGTTGGTTTTTTTTAACCAAGATGTTCTTAATTTTTGAGAATTTAGTGATTTAGTAACTTTTTGTTCTGTTAAATTTTAAAGTAGCTAGATCAGTGTAATGAGAAGCATTCGAGTCTGTGCTTGATATGGCTGAAGCAGAAAAAGGCATGATTTTTAAAGTATTCCAATTAGAATAAATTTCCAACATGAAAAGGCTAACATAGAAACAGGAACTACCTGATTCTTTTTGAATACAGAAGCGAAAATGAGTGAGCTCAATCTTCTTAAGATGTTTTCTACACTGTTGGTATTTAAGCTTTTTTTTTAATTATTTTTAATCCAGGATGGATAATGACAGCTGATGCTCTGTTGTTAGCATTAATTAACTCTGAAACTTAGCAAATAATTTCCTGTATCAATGTGGCGGTGTAGTTGCAAGCTGTTTCATGAAATTATCTTTTAAATAACTTATTTGTAACATAGAGAAACTAGAAGAGCCTAGTAAAGTAGAACATTCCACACGAGTTAATGACCAAATATTTCAATATTCAATTATTATTTTCCAGAAGTTGTGGTTTTTGTTGTTGAAAGTATAGTCAACATTTGAAATGTGAATGGAGCAGATCTGACATAAATTGAATTACCATCTGTTGAGGGGGTGAAAGGTCTGTTATGATATTGATGAGTTCAATGTTTTCCAGTAAATCTGTTTCTTGTAAATACATGGTCAAGTATCATATTCCTTGCCTTTTAAGGGCCCTATGTTTTGTCTGGAATAATCCAAGTGAGGAACAGAGGTTTTAATCTTTTGCATGTATGTATTGGTGATGTTTTGCTTGTTAAAATATTTTACCACAGCTGTGTTTTGATTTAACTGCCCACAGGCAGAAGCTCCAGTGTAATAATTTGATTATTTTGCACTATTTTTTTGCCTGTTTACTTTTCTCTGTACCTCTATATCACTCATCCCCTGCTCTTAATTCTAGTTCTTATAAATGTTAGTAGCAGGGAAAGGGACAACGCTAACTTTTGCCACATATTGGCAAAAGTCGCACATTGGCATAGCTTAAAACTTGGACAAATGCTTAGCAGAAATGCACTGTACTAAACACCAGTAAAAAATGTTCATTTAAACACTCAGGCCATTCTGGTCTTTTATTTGTAAAAGAAATATTAGGACAAGCCTAAATCTCATATTTATCAATGTGAGATATTCAATGTTCTTAAACTTGCCTTTTTCATGCAAACATGAGTCTTTCCTTGGAATCATAACACCACTGAGTCTGAGGTCCATGGCCTGTCCTATCAAGCAGAGCCTAAATGTTCAAAAAATATGCTATTCATTTAATTTACTGTTTGCTTGTTATAGTTATTTTTATATAAACTGCTTGAAGTCTGCTTTGTTTTAGGCTACAATATCTGGAGTTTTAGGTTTTGACTTTTTTCTTACTATATAAACTACGGAAGAGCCTTTAAAACTCCAAACTTGTAATGTTTGGTAAAATGCTTACTTAAAGCATTATATCCATAATAATAGCTTAAAATTGGTCTGAAATTGGTCTAGATTGGTCTTTAAATGACCCTTCTCAGGGAATAGAGAGGGATAAATAATTTGCCTAGGACTGTGAATTTCAAAAAACCAAGAAGTTATGAGCAAAGACCTCATGAAACAAGACATGAGGTACAGAGTTATTTTTTGTAATGATGCAGTAGTGGACAACCTGTRTACAGTAATTTCACGAATACAAGCCGCACCATTTTGACTAAAATTTTGGTCTGAACCCAAAGTGCGGCTTATAATCAGGTGCGGCTTATATATGGACAAAGAATGAAAAACTGCTCTTTTAGTTTGGAGGACAGGTGTCTGCTGAGAAAGGCAGGAGCTTCTCTTTGAAATGGAGAATGTAAAT
>PYHW01010582.1:2080695-2101775 GCA_013186435.1 Turdus rufiventris | reverse complement strand
AGGGTGCGCCTTATAGTCATGAAATTACTGTACTTGCCAATTTCACTAATAAATTTAACAGAAATACTCAGACACTTCATAATGATTTTTTGTAAAAAAAAATAATTTGAGAGAATTCCCAGCTTTGTAATGCTGTGTTCTTCCCTCTGAATCTGTTTTTATAAATTATTAAGGTGCCCTTAAATGTCTTGCACTTGAACCTTAGGGCATCTCTTGAACAGCATTGGGGGCATGATACTACAGCAAAGCTGAGTGGTTTTATCCTAGAAGACCTGTGAATGACATGCCCCATAATATCACTGGAAGTGCCCTCAGGGACCATTTGTAGGCATGTTCTTGTGCACAGAAACAAGAGGTGAAAGACTTTAAATCAGTCTTCCCTTCTCTTCGCTACAGAGAGGGTCAACAGTGAGGGTGGCTCGTCCCATGCCCTTGTGAAAACTGCAGCCCAGTTGCTGAGATTTGTCACAGTGACACTTGTGGAAATGTCTAATGTGGCAGGTTCCTTCCTCTTTCGTTTGTTCTTCAATTAAAAAATGCTTCACAATATTTATGGTACCTGTGTGTGAGGTCTCAAAATATTTGTGCGCTTGTGTGATTAAGAATATTGTGATTGACTTTTTATGCTGTGCCCATGTCGGGCACCACAAAGGAAAAGCAGAAACTTAAGTTTTCTTTGTGTATTGGTATTGAAAGAAGTAGGGATAGTCCGGTATTA
Organism: Turdus rufiventris; assembly: GCA_013186435.1. Classification (NCBI taxonomy): domain Eukaryota; kingdom Metazoa; phylum Chordata; class Aves; order Passeriformes; family Turdidae; genus Turdus; species Turdus rufiventris. Next base: position 2,101,057 of record PYHW01010582.1, on the reverse strand, counting down.
CATGGTAGCTAGGCAGTGATTTAGCACTATGAAACAAGGAATTAATGGTCCAGATCCATACTGGTGCTAATAATATATATTAGTATAATCCTTACTTCCTTTCCTGTGAGACTCCAATTTACAACAGTATATTTAAATAGGGGTGGGACAGGCCTTCAAAAAAGTTTGAGTTCCACGTATTCTTTAATTGTTGTATTTTTTAATAAAAGACATGCTTCTCTCTTTCTTTTCAATGAACTTTTTTTCTTTCACTGGGAAATTTGGTTGAAATTAATACAATACTTGCTTTCTTGGTTGTCAGAAAAATCACTCTGTTCTCTTATCTTTGTCTTACTTTTATTATGGTGGTGCTTACTTCAATACACTAATAACGAAAGCTTTAATTTTATGGTTCAGAGCCTGATGTTTCCTCCAGTCCTTAATTTATCATGGGTAGTATGGCCATACAGTAGTAGCTGAATGGTTGATAGAAGATGTGGGATGGCCTTTGCATTGTTGTGACAGGTGGAGGGGAAGGGGTGGCTTTGGTAGCTTGGACCAGAGGTAATACCTGGGCTCGTGCTGATTCGTGTCCTTGGGCAGCACAGTTTCCTCAGCCCTCATGCTGCCATTTCCCCTTGCACACTGAGAGTTATGGAGCAAACTCTGCAGGAGTTTGCAGTGCTTGAGGCATACACAGCATCTGGAAAGTAGTCAGAGCTTGGCCAAAGATGTGTGTCGTCCTTGGAGATCCAATGGCAATGATGTAACCTCATGGCAAACATTTTCTTTTCATTTAGTGCTGGTGGTTTGTTGCATTCTTTTTTTTTTTAAATTTTACTCCATTCTCCTAACTCTGTTTCTTGTTTTGACAATATAACATTTTACTTATCTCAAATAATAATTCTATAGTAATCCAATATTTTCTTGTATAGGTTACCTATAACACGTGAGAAATAGATTTGGCTGATGTTGTTTGAAATTAACTTGGTTGGACACATTTTTCTAATGCAATCACATATGTGAAGCTTATTTTTCTTTTTTTTTTTCCTAACCCAACCTTTTTGTCATTCAGGGTAGTCACCAGAGTATGCTTACAGCACCAACTCAAGCCTTCGTAATGGCTTTTGAAAGCTTATTGTGATCAGTGAAGTAAATAAGGCAGTGAGTCATAACTAAATGGGATTCAGCTGTAGAGCAACAGAGGTTTGTAGGGCAGCAATATGTATGAAGGTCACATGCAGGATTTTATTCAAGCAAAGTTTTATGGTCAGAAATTACAACCTGATAGATACATCTGCTTTGGCCTTTAGGACTAGATGAGTATAATAAGATTGTCCTTTCCCATTTCTCTGATCACTGTAGAAATCTGTTAAAATCCACAGATTTCATGGACTGCTAAACTTCCTTTCACTTTGTGTCACTTATTTCTTTATTTCTGAGGCTTCCTTGTGCTGTTTATTAACCAGTACATGTTCGGTTTGAGATTAAACCTTTATAGGGTTGAACTTCTTCAATGCTCCTCCATTTCATTTCTGATTTGCTTTTTTATTTCCTGATAAAAATGGATTTTGATGTGAAAAGGTATACTGAGGAGGGAAAAAAAATCAAGTAACATCTGAGCTATAAAAATTCGAGGAAGAAGAGAAGGAGAAGCATTTCAATAATGATATGAAACTCCTTTGTAAAATCAGGAACTGTTGGAAGTGTTTTCAGTTGCAAATTGCTTCTATCATGAGCACTTCAGATAATATGATAGATTTTTTGAACTACCTGTCCTCTGTGCTTTCTTATAATGTACCAGCAGTTGCAGTACTTTGCTCAAGGTGCTGGGTTGAGGAACCTACTACGTTGCAAAGGCTTTATTCCCATTTAAGTCTTGCTAACCCCACAAAATCAGTCAGATCTCCAATCTGCATAATTGTGCCATGGGAGTCCAAGTGTTGACAGCTTAAGAAAAAAGATCTTGCTACGTTGGTGATAAGATCCTGACAGTGGTTGTATGGGAGAAGATCAGGAAGAAGGGAGGAGTGAGCACTGATGGAACTAGGAAACGGACATGTAATAGAGGCTTCGATTAGGATGAGCAGGATGCACATTTAACACATTTTTAGCAACAATTTCAAAGCTCTTGTGACCTTTCATTGCCCAGAAGTAATCTACTCACAACATACTGGAGGCTGTAAAAGGAGGTCAGATTTATTCTCAGAAAGGTCTCAGTGGTACAGCTGATGCAGTAATTGCAAGACTTCCATCACTCTCCAGCCTTTGGATTTTGAACCCCTGTTTCCTAGTTCCTAATTCTTTCTGTAGTAGTGTTTTCTTTGATTGTAAGACAGCTTCCATTATTTTTGTTTCTAGTTTGAAAGCAAACTCTGACAGCTATAAACTGCACTAGTCTTTGAGATACTTGAAGTTTAAGATAGTTTATATTCAGCAGCTCCTGAAAAATTCCTCCAAATCCACATAAAATAAAAAAATTTTAAAAATAAATCAGCCTATCAAGAGTGGCTTTCTTCAGGATAGTTTAAACCATGTGAGAAGTTAAGCTATAGATATTATTGTGGTTGAAGGGCCTTCTCTGCAGTAGGCTTTCCAAATTGCTGAGCCAAAGAGGGGAGGAATGAACCTTACACAGTGCAGGCTGAGGCAAGGTCCTGGCATCCTTTAGGTGCTGTTGTAACGCCTAAACCCCACTGAATGTACACTTTATGAATGTTGCATGTGTTTGTTGTGGTCTGAGGAAAGAATACTAGTGTTTCTATGGAAACCACTGTTCTTCAGGTGGCCAGGAGACCCAGTAACATCCCCTGTTACACTTGGCTGCATTGCAGCATTCAAATGCAATGCTGTGACTGAAGGCTTTGCGTAGGGCCACACATCAAACCAAGGACTTTGGTGCTTCAGGGTTTGCATTACCTACCACACTGCCTCTCTGGGGTCCTTCTCCCGCCTGTGTTTTCTCATGACTTGAAAAAAGCAGGAACGATTTTTCTAACACTGAAGCCATTCGCCATTCTTTTTGCCGAAGTTTGACTTGACTTAATTTTTATGGCAGATTTTGACTTTTTTATCACTTTCTAGTGATAGGCAGGAATTTTAATAGGCTTGAAAGGATTTCTTTCCCAGACTGTTGCTTGAAAAGCATGTGACTGTGAGACTATTAACCTCTAACCCCTTTTAGAAAGGTGGATCAAATAAATGAATAAATGCACACTGGACAAGTGTGATACCTTTTGATGATGAGGTGCAGAGTGAATTTTATCACTTTATTATTGGAAGACCTAGACAGGCTGCTATTCTGCAGTACTTAGACTTTAAATCTAGATTGGATAATTTCTGATTTTGCAATAAACATGTTGCCACTTGCAGTTCACAAGTGCCCAATATATGTTTTCATACATTAAGCACAGAGCTTCAGTCTGCTGAGTTAATGCACGCTGACACACTGCTTGGGGTTTACTTTTAAGAGAGCTATGCAGATTGTGATGTGATTAAATAATATCAGTAGTACGTTTAAACGTTTAAAGCCACTGTGCCTGGAGGGTTTTTGGGGTATTTTAACAAACAGAAGCATAGAGACAAAGTAAATGAGAGATGCTTCATCTTCCTAGATGCCAGTTATTTAACTAGCCCCCTGAGCTATCAGTCCCCTAAAGTATTCTCCTTAAATAAGTAATGGACACCCTATCTGGATTTCCTCCTCATCTTTTTGTCAAGCCATGTCCACTAAAATCACCAGAGCAGTCAATCATCACTGTCCAACCAGACATGTATATTCCCAGACAGGTCTCACAGACTGCAAGGTTGCAGCAGGTTGTGGCTGCTACCAAGTAATGAACTGCTGCATTCAGCTGTTTTGTGCTGTACAGAGTCCTGCTGAGTCCTCTCATAAGGTTAATTGGAGATTTTGGTGGGGTTTTTTTGTTTGTTTTTTTGGGTTTTTTTTGGTTTTTTTTGGTTTTTTTTGTCTTGGCTAAATTCTATGAATTAAGTCAAAGTCACCAGGTCCTTTTTTGACTAGTTTTGGTACAAACATGGGTCTCTGACTCCTCACAGATCCTTATTTGCTGCATCTATTTCAGTGCTTGTCTAAAAGTCAATAGAGCTAATTAATTTTAATTAATTCATTTCTTAATTTAATTCTCCCCTTTGAGCCTTCCTTGCACTTCTTCATTCTCTTCACAGAAATATTTTGTTTCATCTACAAGCTGGTTTTGTTATAACCTGTTAGCTGTTTGGTCACTGTGTTCTTAGTAAGTAGAGCAGTCTGTATTTGAGGCAATTTGGTATATGTGTGCTTCGAATAATTTTAGATGTACTCCTCTCTCTCTCTCTCTCTCTCTGTATTACCAGAGACAAAGCGTACTTTATGGAGGACAGTAGTGTTTTAAAATCTAATTTTGGTAATGAGGAAATGAGCCATGACAACTCTGAGGTGAAGCCTGAAGTGAATTATGAAGGTCATTCTCTTAGATGGGGAAATTAATTATATTTTAGCTTGGTTCCCTGTTACTTAGACCCTTTGTATTATACAAGTGATTTTGACTAAATGTCAATTTATGAAAAATTGTATGGGCAAAAGAGTGCAGTTACAAGGACAGATTTTGAAACTAGTGTTTTTAAACACTAATCATATTGGAAAACTGTAACCTTTAATGTTATCTCTTTGAAAGGATGCCTGCTGTGGGATTTTAATGCTCATTCATTCTGACTATCACTGGGCCTTTAGCTCCTGTGATTACAGGCTCTTCTGAAACTTACTTTTCTCCTTAAAAGCCAATCTTTTGATATTCTTCATGGTGTGGTCTGACAGAATATTGAAGTGAGCCAAGCCACTCCGAAGGATGCAGCCACTAAGTGCAGCACTTGCAGAGGGCAGATGAAACAGGTAGTGTTGATGGTAGTTAACAAGCATTTGCTCTGAGCCTGGAATAGACATGGGAGTCTTGCAGAGCCTTTCATGTTCTGTTGACACACAAGTGGGAGTTTAGGCTTGGGATCTTTATGTAAGGGTATAAGGAATTAACACATGGGGCTTAACTTGATGTGGAAATTAAGCACCTGCTTAAAGGCTTTCCTGAGCAGGGATCTACTTAAGCAATCCCAAATCGGTGACTTAATTTTCTTTGGCAACTGGTATTCATTATTTTGTTTACTTTAAGGGCTTATTTTCTCCAGAAACTTGTAGCTCTTCTCAGCATTTTCACATCCTGCACCTCGGGTTGTCCAAATGTGCCAGGTGGCTGTAGCTCCTCTGGTATTCCTGAAAGCAGAAAATATGGCTGCAGGTTATGGCTGTGCCTTGTGACATCTGGAAAAAAGTTTGAAATGACAATGGATCTTCCAGAGTGCCAGGCCACAAAACACAGCTAAGTAAGTAAAAGCCTACAGAGGTTTGTCTTCTGACACTATGTTTCACAGCAAGAGGTTTATGATGTTCAGAGCATGGTCATCAGATTACCAGAGAGCTCAGAAATGGCAGTTTCCTGTTACAGGTAAACAATTTATGTCCTTCCCATCCCTTTGTGACCTGGTGCAGAAAAGGCAGCCAGCAAGAAGCTACTTTCTTTTTCAGAAATATTATGTGTCTTTAGCAGCAAGCTGTGGCTCAGTGGCAAGCGCTGTGATAGCCAGCCCTTGCTAAGGGCAAGGGGAGGGAGTGTGAACTCCCTGTTCCAGGTGCAGCCAGATGTTGGAGCAGCTTGTGCTGATGTTGGATGCCAGGAGCTGAAAATAAACGATCATTAGTTGTCAAATACAGTGAAAAAACCAACCACCCTAAGAAGGGAGACTTTTGCACTTTTATAATGCAATTTAAATGAGAAAGACTATGAAAACTTTGTTTCCTGAACAGAGAAGATGAATGTTTTGAGAAAATGAAATCCTCTCAGACTTACCAGGAGTTAAAACAAAAAGAAAAATTTGCCTATGTTATAACAGTTAACATTCTTCCTAATGGGAATGATCGGAAGAGTGAGATGATGTAAAATAGGGACTTGTCAAGACATTTGTTAAATGGCTCATTAGTTCTACTTAAAACATGAAATTTGAGTTTCTTCCTGAGGACTTGGCTAATTCTTTGATAGTAAGGAAAAGGGGGTAAAATGGTATAGATGAAGGAATAGTGCAGCATTTGGCTAGTTTGCCTTTAAATGTATTTTTCATTCTTCATTTGTCACTGATGGATCAAATGCTGAGCCAAAATCTTATTCTTCTGTGTGCTTAAATGGTTGAGTTCCACATATCATGGAGTAGAAACTGGTTATGGTGGTGAGAGCAGGAGAGTCTAGAGAAAGACAAGATAGGAGTAAGCAGCACCTAGCTCACTTGGGTTAGCAGAACACAGTGAGCTTGATTTAGAGTAGAAACAACCGAGTGTGAAGCAAGCCTCTGAAAACATGAACTTAAAATGGTTTAAAAGAACTGTTCTTTGCTGTCTGAGTTTACTTGGCATTAAATGATATATTGTTCTGCATTTTATGTTAAAAAAAAACCCCAAACAACCAACCACAAGTCTAGAAAAAAAAAGTAGAGAAAATATTTTCCTGTATTTGAGAAAGCAAGAGTTTTCGTTGCACTCTTTGTTAGTTACCACTACTACTTAATACATAAAAAATGTGCCTTTCAATAGCAGATAACAGCTTTATGTTGAGAGTTACTAGAAAATTTGCAGTTGGGAAGATTTTTCATTGAATTTTGTAATTTCCAGGATTAACATTTCAAAAGTCAGCATCCAGGGAAGCTCCAGGCACAGTTACTGAGTGGCTCTGAGTCCCACTCCGGTCACAATTTTTTAAGTGTAGAAGATACTTATTTTTCAATATTTCTCTATGGAGAATTCCTCTAATGTTATTTTGTTTCTTTTTCTCTGAATACTACTCATGCCTGAAACTCTATTATTAAAATTTATTGTGAAGATTGGTTGGGTTTTTTATCAGAAGGAAGAATAAGTGGTCAATTCATGCAAAGTACTATTTAAACCTTCTGTCAGCTGAGCCTTAAGATCAGTAAGACTTGTTTGAATTTGGCTCTTCACAGATAAAGTTCTACAGCATCAAAATTCTCAAGAGTAGTTTTCTGCATATGAAAAGCACTTGTGGTTGTAACAAGTGGGGCTGGCTATGGCTTGGCTCAGTTACTCCTTGTTTCAATCAACTTGGCAAGAAAGGCAATGTGTTTTAACATAATTGTTTTTAGCAAGTTCTGTAATCCTAAGATTCCTTGGAATTTGAGCACAACTAGTTTCAAAACTCCAAAATGTATTTAGTAACTATATTTGATCATGTGAAGATCACATCTCAAGGTTTTCTATGTTCAGCTATTTTCATGTGCAGTCTAACTTGATGGGAGAGTTAGAAATCTATGTATAAGCAGATGTTCCTTGTGGAAGCTCCAGGGGGTACAGGTAGTGAATATACTGGATCACCTTCTATTCCTAGCCAGAACAGACTCTGGAGGAGCGCAGATGGTATCTGGAGCCTTCTTTGGCAACTGCTGATGCTCAAGCTCTGACAATGAACCATGCCTCAAAGAAGAGTTTTGGACTTTCTCCTTTAAGTAACACAATACCAGATGTCGCTACAATTGCGATGACTTTGGAAGACGAGATTCCTTGGTCAAACCTACCCACAAGTTCATGTTCTGTGATGTTTGTGAGGAATGCACTTTGAAAAACAACCTTTCCAAGTGGAAATGGACAGCTGAAATCAGCAGCTTCCAAAAGGGTGAGAAAGGTGTAGTCTTTCTGCACTCTTAATATTACGGACATTCTTAAAACTAGTTAGGTCTCAGTGTATTAGTTTTTAAGCTTTAAGTTGTTTTCTGGAGCTTCTACCTAAATAAGAAGAATAAATTTTTGTTATTTTACAGTATTTGTTTATTACTTTAAAAATTGTCACCCTGTAAGAGTTAGTCCCATGTATCTTTTGTCAGGGGTTTTTAAATTCCAGGGTTTTAATTTTTTTTTTTTAATTATTTGGCATTTTGAAGTCTGTTTTCCTGTGTGTGTGTACTCTGTGCCTTCGGCTTGTGCACTTTGTGCCTTTATAGAACATATTTTGGTACTGTTCTTGAGGAAAAACTTGTGAACAAACTTGACTCAAAGTTGCACTCACCTCTTGCATTAATGAGAAGGGAATTTAAGGCGAAAGACTCAATTTTTCCTATCAGCAGCAGTAATAGTGACTTGGAAGTTTGTCCCCTTTTATTTTTCGTATCCATTAATGTTTAAAGCAGGGACCAACTCATGTAGAACCCTCCTTATTGTCTATTCATTGACTTCAAGACTTGGACTTGATAATCCTTGTGGATCCCTTCCAACCTGGAATATTCTGTCATTCTTTATCTGAACTGGAGAAGTAATTTATTTTGCAACATGAAAAAAAAAAAGTGATTTCAGAAGTATCTGTGGATGAGTGATTTCCTTTGATAATGAAAAGCAGAATTTTGAGTAGTTTTCCTTCATGGGAATTCTTGTATTGCTGAACTATAGTATGTTCCTCCACAAACAGATTCTAGAGAACTTCTTGAGCTTTTCTTTAAGGAATGACCTCTTGCAGTCTTCTCCCCTTGCTTAGTTTTTTCTTGTTGGTTATTTCTGGATGGTCATTACTTGTAACTGGAAATGCTTGTTGCATATGGCCATTTTTGATGACATGACCATAGGAATTGAAAACAAAAGTACTTGTCTTTATCCAGCTTTAGGAATATGAAAAACTCTTCACTCTAAATCACCTCTGAAAATCCGTATGGCTACTAATTCTTGGAAACATCAGGCTTATCAAATCTTTCTCATAACTTGACTGTGATAAGTTGTGTACAATAGCAAGCTGGAAAATACTACATGCAAAAAATCCATGGGCTCAACAGAGTGTCTGTTACAGTGATTTTATTCAAAGTCAAGGCTTTGAAGAGAGAAACAAAATAGCAATAATAACACTAGGTTACTGTAGTATTTTATGTGTTGGAAAATTTCCATGCTGCTGAAATCTTGGTGGGCGTCACGGCTTGGCAGAATTAATTTTAAACTTAGATTCTTCACAATGCAAAAGGCTGTGCGATATTAGTAAAGGTAGTTGCAATATGCAGAATATAAGAAAGGTCTGTCAAAAACCAACAGAAAAAAAAGTAGGAAATTAAACAAGCTGTTATTGTATGTTTTCTGGTAAGATCTCTTTTTCATATATTGACAAGCTAAAATATGCCACTGATGTGCAGGAAAAGTGAGACATGGTAAAAAATGAAGAATGTGGAAGCACATTTAAAGATTTGTTCGTGCCTTTCCAAGCATGATTGATGTATGTGTTAGAATGCAGTGGTGTTAAGACTAGGGATTTTGATAAACTATCCAAAGGAAAAATGCAAAAAGTTCATGATGACTTCTTAAACGCTTTTTCTGGAAGATGCAGAAGCTAAGTAAACAGAAATATAAGTATTTATCATCTGTATCACAGTAAAAATGGCTTGAAGACCACCTCAGATTTTGAATGGCACTGGTGATATGGAGCCACTCGTGAAGCAGCACAAGTTTCATTGCAAGACTCACATTACTTATGTAAGAGGACTTGAACACTTTTGAGGATTGGACATCCCAGCTTGAAGCAAAAGATCTTTTAATGCAATTTTTGGTGAGATGTCTGCATCTCAGGAGGTTTCTACTTTTTACTCAACTGCAGGATTACAGAGTCAATGCAAGTTCTCTTATCTAGGAATTATTACTTTCTTCAGCTTTTTCAATTGCTGTGTTTCTTGAGGTGAATTAGGATAGGTATTTTGGTTTCAAAAGATGAGTGTAAGTCTTTAGAATCATACTGCTGTTCAGACTTCACAGACTTGGAGAACTTTAGAAGTTTTTGGGGTGACTGTGTATGGTTACCGGAGGGGTTAATAGACTTTTTGACTAAGTCAAAAGAGTTTAGTTCTAAATAGTTATAACCTGGAGAGAGCTGTGTTCTATAAAGGATATGGAAAAGCTGAAGGAAGAAACAGCACGGAATTTGTTTTGGGTTTTTTTGTGTGCAAGAATCTTTCTTTTTGGAGTCTGTAGAAGAAAAGATCACTGCCTCTGAGGGCCTCACTTGTGACACACGAAAGAACTTATGCAAAATTAACCACACTTAATTTAACTGTAAGTATTTATCAAGCAAGAGTAAATTATATCATGCCAAGGTCTAAAAATGTAATTATCTGGCCCTTTTCTAAAAGGAAATGAAAAATCTTTTAGAGAAACATGAAATGCACCTGTTTGTCATGAATTGAAAATTTTTTTGTCTATGCCTGACTGATTTAGGATCTTTTTTTTTCCCCTCTTCTCCCTCAATTTCTATTCAGGACTCTCGAATTCCGCTAAAGAGTTGAAAAGCTAACTCCCATGGGGTTGGGTTATACTCCTTTAATTGATGTATAGATCACAGAAAGAGATATGAAAGGTTTAAGCTTAATTCTCTGGGTCCCAATTTCAGAATAGAAATTGAGTAGAAAGCCTTGCCTGTAACCTCTGTTGGAATTTGCAGAAAGTCTGAACAATGATATTGCAAGAAAGGGACAGGTTTGAATTTTTCAGCTAATACAAATAATCTGAAGATATGTCTTCAAGTCAGTCCTGTCTATGAATTATTGATATTTATAACGAGCAACACATTAATGGAAGAGAGTCTTCTGTAGTTAGAAAAAAAATAGTTTTGGGTAGAGATGTGTAGATACAGACAGAATATTAACTGGTGATAAAATTGTTATTTTTACCAGGGCTACAAGTGTATACATGATGTCTTCAAATGCATCTGTAATTTTTTTTTTTTTCTTGTTAAATCTACCATTGTAGCAACAACTTGAGCATTTGAAGTAGACCTTTCCCAAAGCTTTAGCTGGCATAAAAATCACTTGGCAGATGTATCTGCCATGCAGAGTCATTACATCTGGCAGCTGGAATATATATCTGGATAGAATAGATTGCAGTTTTGGAAATATCAAATTTTTGGAGAAGTGAAATATGATTCTCTGGTTTCATTTTCTACTTGGATGAAAATTAACTTTAAAATGTTTACCTGCTTCTGGTAGACTGTCTGTTAATTGTTGTAGAGCCCACGGTCTGATTTTTTTCAGAAATTGTTTCTTTATCTATGGATTCGTATGATTTAATTTTAATAATTTTGTATTTCAGGTCTCAGTATAGAAGTATGTGGAGCATAAATATTTAAATGGCCTGCTTTCTGAGGTTTACCTTTGCTGTTTCCAGGCTTCCTCTTGAAACAGTTGAATCAGTTTTTGTCTTTCTGATGACTGTGTTCTGGTCATCACTAAATTTTGGAGTGCGTGATCCTTGGCTGGGTTCCCTATGGCAGATTTCCTCATTACAATCTGCAGGGCTGTGGGCATATGGACTAGTAACAAGATACTTAGAATGGGTCAAAGGGGGTTGAAGGTTACTTTGTACCCTTTATTTGTACCTTTTATTTGTGTAAGCTAGGATATGAGTTGAAAGAGAAATATACCTGATCTAATCTTAAGAACTGCTGTTAATAAAATTTCTAAGCAGGTAGAGCCTAGGTTGTTGAAATTTCTGGCTACCTGAGATGCAGTTCCACCCTAATGTTAGGAGAACATAGGAAAGAATCCTTGAATGTTTAGGACATGATGTCTTCATTTTCTTCTTGATTAATATTTTCCTGTGTGTAAGCTCATGTAGTTTGGAGAAGATGGGAGAAGAGTGTTAGGCGGAAACAGAAGAAAATTTCATAGTGCTCCTTGACAAGGAAATTTCCTTTGTTTTGGTTCTCTTCCTGTACTAAGTGAAGTTTTGATCAGCATTTAGTTTTCTGCAGGATAAGTAACTTAGATTTCATTCCAGACAAACTGTCTTGTGAGTTTACCTGGCAGCTGTTCCATGCATAGCTGTCATTTCATGCAGTCTTGCCACTCCAGGTTTATACAGTTTATACAAAGACTTATTTTGGATTTCTTCAAAATATATAATAAAATATGTCTTTCCCCAAAAGTGTACCCTCAGATCAGCCTTTTACAGTTTTCTGAATCACTGGTACCAATTATAAGCTATTCTGAGTCTATAATTTTTCATTATTCTTTTTGTGTGGTTGAAACTGCTGTGAGAGTCCTGTAGTTATTGGGTTATTGTCCTTCAGTATTGCAGAAGTAACATCTTTAGTTTTGCAGGAAAATCACCACTATTTCAATCTTTATTTTAAAAATTAGTATCAGCATATTAGCAATTATTTCTTTGGCTAAATCTTTTAGGATTCTTAGTTTTACTAATTGGGAAGCATTTGTCCTTGGTGAATGAGATTGTTTCCAGAAAATGATAGAGAGATATTTAGAAGATACATCCTTTTAGGAATGGTACTGCTCTTTTCTCCCCACTGGCTCTCTTTGTGCCAGCCAGAGCCCAGCTTTCTTCTCTGATCACAGCATCAGTGGTGGGGCTGTTCTGAATGGCTGTCCCCATGGTGTGGTCAGGATCCCTCAAAAAGCCAGGCTATGATTACCAAACATAGATGTCCAAGTAGAAGAAAGAACTTTTCCCCAGACTGAGTGAATATCACTTGCCACTGGCAAGTTTTGGAAGCTGCTGGGAGGGCCATTTGGATTAGTGCATGTTTTTAAGGACTGGGGTATCCAGGGATAGGGTAGAGGAGAGATTTCAGAGGATGATAATTGCTGTCATAAGAAGGGGATTGTACCTAAGCAGCAAGAATTAAACATCCCTGACCATCATTTATCTGTTTCATTGCATTCACCCACTTCCTCTGGCAGGACGTTCTGATTGTTTGCAATAGCTGTGTAAGCAAATTAGATGTGTTTATTCCAACTAAAACTCTGAATACAGGGTAGCCAAGCCCAAGTTTATTGCCTGATTCACCTTTTGCTCCTTGCTCTGCATTATTGTAAGAGGGCAAGAGAGCTTCATGTTTTATTCAGTTAATACAATGTATATTTAATTTGCATTTTTAGTGTTTTCAAAGGTGAACAATAACTTCAGCAGTGCTAAAGGTGGTAATTTAATTGGCTGTCAAGTAATAATAGGATTCTCAGAAATGGCTTCATCAGGAAATCTTGCAAGGCCTTAAACAAATGCTCCAGTCAGAAGCTCACCTGTGCTGAAGTGCCACACACCCACAAAGTAGCAGGGAGTTACAGCTGTGTTGCTTCTTCATTTAATCTCAAAGGTTTGCAGGAGGAGAAACAAAACCTAAAGGGATAAATAGAGGCTACCAAGGCATACTAAACATTGCTGAATGCTTTCCTTAGTTTCTCTGCCATTGGTTATAATTTTCTTTGTGTACATTATAAACAGAGGGAAAAAATGGCCTGTACTAAAAGGCAGTGTATCAAGCTTGTGATGGTGAGTCCCAATATACTATTATATTATTACTTATCTGGATCTGATTATCTGCCCGAATTCAATGTCTGTATGCAGGATCTGGGCTTCTAAGACAGCAGGTTTTACATGTGTGGCTTGTGTGTTACAAAAGACACCACAAAAGATGAAATAGGAATACTCCAGGATTTTGATGTATGCCTTTTGCAACATCATTCCCAGCTTAGGATACAAGTCAATCAAGCAAAAGGACCTGCATCCTCCAAATTACATGCTAAGGTGATATTTTCAACCAGCTGATAAATATGCAAAATTTTCTGAGTGCAAACTCAGAAAGAAACATGTCTTGAATCAAATTCCAGTTGGTCCAGAACATTTATTTATCTGTAGTGTTTACTTGTACCATTCATATTTTATTGAGCTTTATTACCAAAATAGTGTTCACTTAAAAAACAATGCTAGGTACTGTTTTTACAGTGTTGCTTCAATGCTTCTGAGTGTTGGCTTTTTAATGCTACTTATAAAATTGGTGGTAGATACAAGACTGTTTTCTTAAAAAGCTGTGTGTCGGCAGAGTTGGTGTCCTAGTATGAGCTACATAAGTACAGTGTATATGCTTTCCCCTTCCAGACCTATTTCTACATATTCATTCCAATTCATAGTTTGACTAGCACCTAATTGTACATGTTTTACTGTTTTCTTTATAGCTTCTAACTTTTAAAATAAATTCTATTGAAGTGTTTCTGAAATGCAAGGTTTCCTTGGTGTGAAGTTACATGGATATGAAAATAGCCCAAGTATCATGGCTTAGATACCAAGACTTTTGACCTGAAGTGGGTTAAGTTTCCTAAGATTCCTCTCCTGCCTGTTCCTACAGTCATACCTGTTCTTCTTTATTTTTGTCCTTCTGATGTACTTATGCCTTTTGGAAACCAGAATTGTGAATATACTCAATATTGCTGATCTGTACTTGATTAAGGTGTTCTGTACAATGTACAGGAGCTTGGCGGTGTGTTCATTAACCTTCTCCTTTTTAGACAGATTTTAGTGTCCTTGACTTTGTAATTTTCTTGGCATAAGAATCACACAAAAAAGGTGGTTTGGTTGTGACTGACCAGATCAAATATCCTTGCACCTCCTACCTCCATCTTGTAAGCCAAAATACACATGTAGAATTGGCCAGGAGAGGATTTCATTGAAAACACAGATTTAAAACTACATTATAATGGTTTCAACAGCATCAAGCTATAGTGTTTGTGACCAGTTCAATCCTGTATGAATTATTGTTTAGATAAAGGTTATTAATTATCACCTGCTGTTCAGTTAATGGCAACATGCCTAGAAAGCACTCAGAGGCCTCCCTGTTCACCTGTCTATTGTACAGAGTTGAGTATTTGGCTTTAGAGCAGAAAACGTCAATGAAATTTTTCTGCCAGGTTTTAAAATTATTTCAATTATTCGTTCTATTAATAAAATGCAGATTTTCAACATCATTTTTAAAATCCAGATAAAGGTAGAGGGGGAGGAGATAAAATTGATTGGGAATTCTATTAGGGCTGCTGTGTCATCCCACTTCCTAGCAATCGTTAACATTATTACTGTAGATACATTAGTATTAAACTCCAGTAAAAGCTGTCTCTAGTTGTGGCTGTTTTCCTAAGTCACTGGTCTCTTTTGAAAGTTACTTAATCTTTTATTGCCTATTCAGCTATAATTTCTCCCCATGATTATTTTTTTCTTTCTTCCAAGAATATTTGTCTTTGCAAGGTGTTACCACACTTTTAGTGTTTTGGGTTTATTTTTTCCAACAAGTTACCAAGGCGTGCTGCAAATTGCATTATTACAGCCTATGCAGTGCAATTACCTATTTAAATATAGGAAGAGCAAAATCAAGGGAGAGCAAATTAATTTTCATTACTGTTGTGTTATTTGACACTTAATTTTTTATGTGATGAACTAATGCTTTCAGATGAAGGGCAGTCAGTCTAATTCTTTTGTGTAAATTGCAGTGCAGGATTCTGCAGGAATAGCAGTATGCTTCCCCAAGTAGCTTCAAAACACAAGTGATAACATCCTCCAGCTGCTCCTGTATATCAATGGGAGCCTTGGGAAGAGCATCCATGGGATAAATAAGCACGAGAAGCAATTGTGGCAGTTTTACTCCAGGGTTGACAGGCACAGCACTGCTTTAAATGTGCCTTTATTTTATTTTGAATTTTACTGTACAAGAAGCCTGAAGGATACCATGCAGATATAGTTAAACCCTCAAGCAAAGGTGGCTTTGTATTTATAATTAAAGAATTACTCCAGGTCTGAAGCTTTGGTTTATAAAATGGCATTAGCGGATGTCACTATCATGTTTAAAATAAGCAGTGCAGTCCTGCATGGGGTTTTCTTGGCAAATGCAGCCACTGCTAACTGCTCTTTGTTCTGTGGTACACGTGTTTTCTTGTGGGATTACACTGCTCAGTTATAAACAAAGAGCTCTGTGATAGATGGTCTAGGTGAAAATATGGTTTTACAGGTGACCATTCAGAAACATTTTTATAAGTAAATGCTCTAAGATCTCAAGCAAGAGCTTTAAAAAGAAGTTTTATTAAAAAAAACCTATAGCATTTAGAGAGACCATATCTTTGAAATCATCCAGATAATCTTGGTATAAGAATAATTTCTTGCCTTTTTTGTTGCATATTTAATTTTTTTTCAAGATATGAGTGTGTGTTAACACTCCACGATGTGTATAAATAAAATGTGAGGTAACAGCCAACAGGAGGCTTAGCAAACAGTTTGCAATATTTGGTATGTATATATATATATATATATATATATATATATATATAAGGACATTCTAGAGCTATATATTGTATATCAGTAGTGCTTTAAACTGTTTTTTCCAGCTTTTTAATTTGCTATGTTAATAGGCCAAATTGGAAAATAAGAATGTTGGGGTGGAGAGGAGAGGAACTGGCATTCAGCTTGTTGGCTTTGATGCACAGCGAGTGACAGCAGGCTGGCTCCAAGAGGAGGGAGTTACTGGTTTCTTCCTGTGGTGGTAGGTTTTGTCCTATTGATGCTTCCAGTTCATAAGTGATTTTGTATCTGGAAAATTACAAAAATGTCCAGAACTTTTGTTCACCCAGGTACCTGCAAAACTATTTTGGATAAGCTCAACAAAGAGCAGGAAGAATTTGTTTATTTCCATAAGGAGTTGTAGGGTATGAGAGGAGATCTTCCAGCCTGAGGAGCAGTGCTGCTGTGCTTGAGATGTAGATCCATATAACATGTTAGCCCCACAGCCCTGGGGAAGAAGTAAACCCAAAGCTTGAGATGTATAACAGCTTTTTGTGAGTGACTGACATTCAGGATATCATTAAATGTAACTACAGGAAATTTTGTGCTACCTCACTCTCCCAATCCAACAGTTTTAGACTAGAGGGACATATTTTATGACACCTTCTTGCCTCATGGTACTCCTACATAGAAGGAACTGCTGTTTCCTTTCATCTCTTCATTCATTGCCCTGTCTGATTGTAGGAAGACTTTACATTCAACTTGGTACACCTGGCAGCATAGGGGAAGGCATCTGAAGGTACAAAAGAGCTGCTGGAAATGGCAAAGGCCCTTGATATGCTCCCTGCAAGGAGAGAGAAGGGAAGAAAAGAGCTATGATGCAGTGTTTTTTGTGGACAAGTGGAAGGAATGGAGGAAGACACATTGGCACCCAAATGACTTGATTCCAGCAATGGAAGTAAAAGGAGGTATAAGATTGCAACCCATAAGAAAGTCTTAATAATACTTGTAACTCCACTTTCAAAATCTGCAAGTAATATCTGTCTTTCCCACGCTAAGGTATAAATGTCAAGTGTCCTGACATACGTTCATGTCATACTGTTGAAATTGGTATGACTGGGAGGAGGTAAACTTTTTATACCATCAAGCCAGTGTGTTGCTACACCAAGAACTCCTTCCAAGGCATTGTAGAGATAACGTCTCTGCTCTACAGACATTCAGGAGCAGATGAGCACACAGGAGAATTGCCAGGAACCACCTGTATTTTCTGCATGGTCTTCCTGTACTTGCTTCCCAAGCTTCTCTTTGGGGTTGCTGAGATGAACTTTCAGTGCAAAGTCCCCACGAGCTGCTGTATGGCTCCATGTTTTTTTTTTCCTCCAAACTCTGTTTTTTATTGCCTGCTGTGGCGTTTTCTTATTTGTTTACTCAGTGAACACTATTTGATCATCTCTACACTCTACATTTCACTCTACTTGTCTCTCTTTTTGGAATTGAAGAGCAAAAGCCAATTTAGTTGAAGGGATAACCTGAAATCGCCTTGTCCAATGCCATATGTGATTAGATAGAATAAGAATTGTGCCTCCTGAAGTATCTAAAGAATCATTGTACATTATCAAATGCTATATTTGATTTCATCTACGGGTGGATGGATATGGACTTAGAAAAACTGATCCCAGAGTAGTTCAGAGGGGACTGCTTGGTGGGGTTTTTTTGTTGTCTGGTTTGTTTTACCATATGAGGTTTAGGTTGTGTTTGAGCTCCCATTTGATAAGACAAGCTATTCAGAGAGAAGTAGATTGTGTGGGCTTTACTGATGTATAAAAACCATTTTCTTCCTTTTTTTACTTGCAATATAATAATCCAAGGCAAATTTATTAATGATTCCAGGAGAATGATACTTCTGGGTTAGTAATAGGGATGTGAAATCAAAAAGCATTTTTACCTGACCTTACCTTTTCATGTTTCACCCTCTAATGTCCTGCTCCACTAACACAATTTTGGGAAATGCCACAAAAATTTTACTATCAGAAGGATCATACAATTCTACTTATCATACCTTGATTTGTTTGTTAATGATGATCAGCATGTGCTTATTCTCATTGTCTTTTTTTTTGTTAAGACAATCACCGTTTTCTCTCATAGTCATTATAAATGGACAAAATGAGTCTTTCCATCTGCACTGATAAGTTTTTGTGATGATTTTATAAGTCTGCAACCATCCATTTTGTACTGCAGGGATTTCTTAATTAAACACAGGCTTAGGCTTATGTTTTGTATTTCTTGTTAGAGACAGCATCAAGCACTGTTACAGGCATGTAGAACAATTGAGGTTTAATTGTAGAATGAGATAAGCATGTATAAAATCCAATTTCTATTGTTATTGATCTTCTGTATATTCCAGTGAGATAATTTATGTTTACATACAGATGAGTGGGTCAATTGGAGAACAGTTTAAACCTTCTGAGGCATCAGATCTTGCTGGAGGAGGAGACTGCAGACATAAACCATTCCACAGTTTAGGATGGTAATAAGAAAACCTTTGTTAATGGACCTACTGGATTTCTACTTTATTGGCTATTGTCATCAGTCTGGAAGCATGAATACAGATAATACATGATGCCAGACTTAATTTAAACCAAGCATATTGCAGTACTTAAAGTAGAGTGGCAAGACTTAATCACTCCCAGTTTGGTGTATGACTTGAAACCAGTTTGTGAAATGTCTATTTTTAATATCGGGTTTGTTTTGATTTTTTTGGGTTTGATTTTTTTTTTTTTTTTTTTTTGTTGTAGTTGTTAGTTTGTGTATTGAAGAGTGGCTGTATTTCTAAAATGTTATGAGCACTCAGCACTGCTAAATAACATTCTAGCAGTGTTATATTTGGAGTGAAATAATATAGAGCACAGTGCTCTGATGTATATGGATTTCATAGTTACAGGGATTCTGTAGGCAAAAGCTTTTATTTTTATTCTGCTCTTATACTTGGCAGCTTTTAGTGTTATGCCTATTAACTTTTATAGATGTCATACATTTTTATGTTAATGGTGCAGCTTTGACTATAGTGAGAACCTCAACTTCTGCTCATCAAACTAGTATACAAGCAAAATTATGACATTTCAAAATGGTTAAAAAGCTGCTTTTATTGTTTTATGTCAATTTGTTGCTCGCATGTTTTTATGGTAAAAAGAGGGGTTTTTTTTCCCGGTATATCAGGACTTGCAGAACTTCACACCTGTTTAGTACAAGGATTTAGACTTAATTTCATTTTTGTACATGTTGGCACTGGCAATTTCAATATTGTTGAGGCTTGTGCCAGATTCAACCGCAGGTAGCACAAAAGCACCTGTGTTTCTAAGGAACTTCTCTTCATCACGGGTAATGGGTACTCTGGCAGTTGAGTGCCTTTGTGAAGTTTCACACCCAAGGGGTATAAAGCCTGGCTTTCTGTCACTCTCTACAGCTAAAGGCAAGTTGCTGATTTAATACAAAACCTTTTGTGGTTCTTGCTTGGGAAACACCATTTGTAATAGAGTGATGCATCCCAGAAATAACTGAGAGGCAAATCTGTATTAGAAATCTTCCAACACCATGGAGTAGCCAGTGAAGCATGCAGAGAAAGAATCCTTCTTTTATTTCTCCAATACAGAGATGCTAGGCACTGTGCTTTGGTTTGGGCAAGTGTAGGGGTTTTGGCTTTTACTTGATTTACTTTCTTCCAGAGCGATAGATGATACGCACAAAATTTCATGACCTATGTGAAAAGTTGTTACCAGTGTTTGCTTTCTTTGCTTTGATATGTTCGATATCCAACCTCACTGTTATGAAAGCATCCTTAGTAAGAAACATATTTTCCTCAGATTCAGAAAACTAGAGTGGCATGCAGTGCATTGCGAAATTAGGCTGTAAAATTATTGTTGTAGTGTTTTCTTTCAGTTTAGTGGTTTGTGAGTACAAAATTAGACACTGAGAGAGCCAGTGTTTGTTATGGACTATTTCCTGTTTTACTTTGCCCATTTAACTTCAGATGGAGGCGGAACAGGGAGGAAGTGGTCTACCTCTCTTCCTTCTAAGGAACTCTTTCCAGAGTAGGAATTCCAGTACTTCCTACACCTGTGACCTTGGCCTAGTCACTAAAGTGTAATTTCCTTGAGACAGAGAAAGTAAAATAATGTCAATAGAAATAGTTTCATAGGTTTTACAAACTGTTGGTAATTGCTGAATATTGTGAGGTTAATACAGTAATTTCACGACCATAAG
>PYHW01010582.1:2063547-2079011 GCA_013186435.1 Turdus rufiventris | reverse complement strand
CCCGGCCCTGCCGTGGGGCCAGTCCCCATCACGGCTCGCACTTCCGGGTTGGTAACTTTTGCCACTGTGTCCCTCAGATAAGGTGCACTGGACTATAAGGCGCACTTCCGGGTTCGAGGAAAAATTTTAGTCAAAAGGGTGCGCCTTATAGTCGTGAAATTACTGTACTCAGAAGCTTATTTTCCTCTTGAATAATACAGTGAACTAATCTGTCAATAGGCTGTCGACAAATTACCATTTTTCTTATCGAGTGTTTGATCTGGTCTAAATATAAGTAAAACTTAGGAGAAAACTCAGTATTATTTTAAACATTGTTTTCTCATTACATAGTGTTCCTTTCTTAGAAGAATGGTATAAGTTTGCTTTGTTGGGGCTTAAGTGTTTTCATCCCACAAAACAGTGAAAAAGTTGCTGTTGCTTCATGGTCCTTTTAATCAGTTTATCAAAATGTTTTTGGATTTAAAAATAATAATTTGCCATCATTTCATACTAACCTTTCATACCATTGTGGGAATATTTCATTTTACCAATTCTAACCAAGTATACAATAAATAGCAGCATTGTCTGTGTCCCAGCTGGAGATGGCCTTATTCCAAGATAAGAGATGGTGCTCATTTGAGCAGTATGCAAGTTTGGAAATTCAGATTTGTATGGCTGTCCTGCATAACCCGAATTCCAACCAAAAGTCTTTTAGATGCTGTATGTATGTCTGTGATTATGAACTGACCTGCATTACATACATGTATCTCCACATAATAAAACAAGAATTATTTATATGAGATTGCTGGGGCAGGTCAGATTAAGAAGAAATCAATGAGTCTCTGAAAACTTTCAAAGTCCAATTATTTGCAAAAGCTGGATGGAGAAAATTACCAGATTAAAGGAACAGTATTTTTTTTATCCAGTTGGCACAATTTGTGAAGGACCGTACACAGGTGATAATTGGGAGAAAAATCATCCTCTGTTCAGCCAAGGTGGAAATATCACAGATGAGAAGAACATCCAGTGGAAAAATAGCTGCTATATCTGCCGAGTAGCATTTAATTTTTATATAAAGTCATTTCTGTCTGTGACTTCCAAAAGGAAAACAATGATATTGTTATGAATGCTGATGGGACACGAGAGACAGGATGAACACTCTGAGCTCAAAGCCTAAGTCAAAATAATTCAATAAATTCAGTTTACCTTTGGTAATGCACTCAATAAATTTTTTGAATGCAGTTAGGCAAAAGCAAAATAGAACTGATATATAAAAATGACAATGGGAATGAACACTCTTTGGTAGAGGTAGACATAACATCTGTACCATGTGAGAGGCCTGAAATCAAAAGTCTCTTTTCAGAGTATATCTGTACTGTATGGGGTATAGTAGTTGGTGAGTTTCTCGTAGTTTTGGACCAAGGCTATGTAATTTATTCCTAGAATTACTCCAGTAATACTAATCTCAATTAAAACTAATCTCTCTCCTTTAGGATGTAATGCAAAAAGTGACATTTTCAAGAAGATGCTTAAAATTGTTAAGAATTTCTGTATTATCTTTGCCAGTCATTATTATTTGTTTCTATTTGCCCATTTTCTTTAAGAAATAACAATGATAAAGAAAAAAAAATTCAAAAGGAAAATCCTTAACAGTATTGAGCCACACTAAGAAAAGTAAAGCCTGCATCATGATTCAGAAACTTTTGTTGTAATGTAGAATATATCTGTTGTACTATAAAAAATAGATATTTCCTGAGCTTAATGATAAAGTCTCAGTCCAGTCAACCATTTAGGTTCCTAATTTCTGTTAACATTCTATGATCAACTTAGAACAGGAGTTAGGCCTTTGAAAATCAATGGCGTAGCTTCTTATGAGATAGGTTTGCATAAATTATACATACGTTAAAAATATTCTTTTCAATATAGAGTGATATACTGATAGATCAAGAAGCTATAATTTATGTACCATATTAAAAAGTGGAGATTTTAAATTTTTTTTTTTTTTTCTGTGGTGTCCATATCCCTTTTGTTGTGCTTTATATTAACTGTGTTGTTTAGGCTGGGAGAATAAGCAAAGTATGGTATTAAAACAATCATTTAGAACAGCACAAATATTGTGTAGACTGACAGATAAGTAAGTTATCACAGTGAAGGAAATTATTGAATAGGAAAAGCAAAGGCTCATTAAATCTAGTTAAATGGTAATTTTGCTTCTTCCTTTCCCACTCAAAAAAAAAATCAGTTTCTTTAAAAGGAAAAAACCCAATCTGGTGTGAAAGGCAGCAAGGTAAAAGCTCTTGGCTTTGTCTGCTCTGTGTCTTGTAGCTTCTCATTACCTGTCCTGTTTGCCAGTCTGCACATAGACTTTAGATTGCTCTCAACCAGGAAAGCAACAAAGACCTTTTGCTATCCAGTAAATTAGTAAAGTCACTTATTTATCTATCCTATGTAGTAGGATATTATTTGAATGTGTTTGCCACTAAAAAGATGTAAGAAGCAATTAAAGACTGCTGTAATAGCTGTGGGATGATGACCAAAGACACAGGCAAGGTCTAAGGCTTCCTATCTGTGGTTTACCCTATGTACCCTCTGCATGATCTCTGCAGATGGAGATCTGCTCAGCTGATGTCAAGGAAAGGAGAATTGGCTGAAGGATGAGGGGATAGGGTGGTCTTGCTTTGGGAAACAGCATTGAACAGAATGAAGTCATATGACTGGAACTTTGACTTTTTTTGGCCATGGCTGCCTTCACTTGTGCCTGCTTCAGTGTCATTTTTATTAGTAGCATATCCTGTATGTGCTAATAAAATTAATGCAGTACCTGGTACCACCCATATGACTTCATTACTCAACTCTCTGATTTGATCTTCTATAGATTCCATAGGAAGAGAAGGATAAGATCAGGCTGTACATAAGGGTAAAAATTTTAGCTCATTAGGAGAAAGACTCAAAAAACCTCAGAGACAGCTGACCAGCTAGTCTTTTCTTCCTCCTCCCAAACAGGGTTGCCTTCTTTGTAAGCTTCTTCACAGATTACTGTTATTACCTGGGTTAACACAATATTATTGTTATTGCTGGAGCTCTATCACAGCTGGTGCATTTATCAATGGCAATTCCAAAACTCTTTCTGTTCCTTCAATAAATTGCACTGTTAGTCAGTTTGTGATCTCAAGGTTCTTACTAAACATGAGTGAACCTGAAAGGTTGGACTGGTTAATCTCGCTATTTGTGGATCTGTGATCACACAAGTTCTTATTGAATGCAATCAGACTTACATGGTTGATATGAAAATCTGCCCTATTTATGAATCTGTGCCCATGGAAGCTCCTGTTGAACATGACCAGACTTACAGAGCTCTGTACCTCTGACCTCTGGGGACCACTTGAAATGCAAAGAGTTTATTTTCTGTAAAATTTCTTAGTCTTAACACATAATAGATATATATCCTGTACATACATATGTGAATAAAACACATTTATATCCCTGTCAAGTATATGATGGATGGAAAGCCTAGTTCTAGGTTTTCAGATCAGAAGACAATACTCATTTTTCTTTTTTTAGCTCCTGGCTCCTGCAGCTCTATGTAAAACAAATCTTCTGTAGGGTAAATGTCTAGCTGCCTTCTCCTCCCAGCACCATGCACAAAATACTTTTGTTTATAGTGCATATGTTGTTTGTATAATGACTCTTCTGGTTCTGACATCCAGGATACTCTGCACATCCATATAATTGGAAAGGACGAAAGGTACAGCTTGGAGGTGGAGAGGAACTAAGAAATTTTGGATTTGTCAATGTTAGTTCAGAGTTCTTTAGGCATTCTCATGCTGAACACTTGAAGATCCTACAGTACTTTTGATTTTCCTGCAAAAGCAATGTTGGCAATCACCATCACCTCTGTGGAAAGCACTTCAGGCATTCTTTTCCACTTGGTGAGATTGGTAAGGGGATAGGTGGTTGTATTGTTTTGTTTAGTTTCCTTTCTAAACTTGTTTCTAGATTCCACTCATTGAAAACACTTTCTAAATAATTGGAAATGTTTGTGTTTTAATACAGTGTTTAATATTCTGTTTATCTCTACATACACAGACTTACTAGGTTCTTTAACAGTGCCCAGCCCAAGTGCTCCTCACAACATGAGTTGAAGCCCTATTAGGTCTAGCACAAATACCTGTGTGTTTGCAGTAGATGAGTAAATAATATTTGTATTTGCTGCCTTTGGCATGAGGAAAAGACAGTCAACCATAGGCTGGTATTTTGCATTTGTAGGTATTGAGTAGTTTGCTCAGGTTTTTGGACAGAACTTGAAGAGCTTTGGTTCTGCTCAGGGTCTCTCGTAGTGCTTTGCCCAAATTGCATTTTTGTGCACTCGTGCATGCCCTTCACGGAGTGCAGGGCTTTTTCCTGCTGTATTGTCCTGTCCCTCTGTATCTTGCATCCTTCAGGTGACAGGAGCTGTTACATTTGATTTTTCCCCTTCTTTTCACCAGGTGTAACTCTGTTACTCACTATGCAAACAGCATACTCATACTGAAAATTTTGAGGATGAAGATCAGCTTCTGAGAACTGCATGGTACTGGTTAATATTGCTCACTGACTTCTGTTCCATAACCTTTTTTATTATTTTAAAGCTAACTGTTCTTTGTAGGCAGATGCCATGGGTTCAGCTTCCTAGTTCCTAGAGGCAGTATTAAAGACCTTTGACCAATATCTGATTAAAGAGACTTAAAATAGCTTCTTTGATCAGATGCATCCAGAATGAAGGGAGAAAAAAATGTAACCTTTGGAAAAACCAACTGACCTGCAATTCAAGCAGAGGGTAGTGCTAGAATACTTGCAGATAAGCCCCCGATTATGATCCAAGATATGGTGCTAAGCAAATTAAGCAAGCTACAAGGAGGAAGAAAAAGTACTCCCAGATGCTTTCTGTAAGTTGTGCTAACATGAAGGATATGTCAGTCACAGATTTAGAAATGGACAGAAACATCCTATCTCATGTCTGTTAAGCAGGATATTTCAGAAATCATTTTCTGATGGAGTCATCTTTCCCCTGCTCTGTTACAGTTAGCCAGCTCTGTATCAGGGAAGTAAACTGAGGTAGGAATAATATTTCTACAGAATAAAATGGAGTATGCCCTCATTCTTTCTAGTATTGCACAACTTGTGTGTGGACTATGGTGTCCATGGTGTTGGAAAATTATCTGCTTTTTGGGGAAATGCTGATTGCATCTGTCAGCAATATGGAAGTGGTGACTCGAGAAATGGTACAGTGCTTGTCCAGATGCCCATCCCAGCATCCAGACGAGTTGGGTGTAAAGGGTCTCTCAGCATACTTTTATGTGTCAGGTTAGCTTTTGCTCATAAATAAATTTCTTTCACTGTTTTTGTAGTTTTTCCACGCTTGCATTAGCAGATTGCTTAGGAAAGTGGAGAACAAGAACTGTGGACAAAGCTGTTAGGCCCATATTTATAAAATAATTTGACTACATCTGTGTTGCTGCTGTTACCACTGGCAGAAAAGGGATGGGCTATTGTTCATCCAGTTTTAAAGCCGCAATGAAAGCAGCTAATGCTGGATAATAAATCTGAATATCCTTTGATGTTCCAGCTCCCTTAAATATGCCATTCCTGGGACTGTTGTCCCAACACAGTAGTATTATTTTGCAAGTGTGAGGAATCAAAATTGTCTTTTACCAAAGAAGATACATTTTTTATTCATATTTATCCAAAAGTATTACATTTTTTAGGTGGCCTCATGGAGAGGTCTCAGTCTAATAGGTGAAATGGGGAGATACAATACTAATATATTGCCATGAATTCTGTGAATAATTATGCTTTCAAAATTCTCTATGGTGACGGGATTCTGTCAGGAAGACGGGAAGTCACTTTTTTGGAATATAGTGTGAATATTATAAAAAAATTTCAGAGCAATTGCATTCTAGATGTGATGTGATTGAAAATGAGGATGGACTGTCTTTAGGAAAGCTTGAAGCAAGCATCTCCTTTTTATTGCAGTGTCTTTTGTTTTTTCTGTGGCCAACTTGTGGCCAACTTGTGGCCAATAGCTAACAGTCTGAAAACAGGAATTTTGTCTTAGAAGCTTTATTTTGCTGTACTTTGTAGTTCATGGCTTATTTCTGTGAATCACAATTTTTGGAACTTTTTGGGAACTGAATCAGCAGGAGCATTTCATTTCAATATCAATACTTATTTCTGGTGACAGATTTGAAGTGGTCCAAAAGGAGATGGAAGTAGGAATTGAGATTACAGTGAAATAGGGGAGTAAATCTATGCTCTGTCCCCTTCCCAGATCAAGGCCAGTCGATTAACACAGCAGTGCTGAAACCTTTTTGGACAAATGTCAGCAAATCAGGCTACAGGGCTTGTTCTGCCTGTAGTCTAAATGGGTAATAACTCCCAAGTGCCTTGAAGTCAGACAGCTTTTCAATCCCTAATCTGAATTACTGCTGCAGTTTTAACCTGGTTACATGAATAAATCATTCTAAAAAAATACAACTAAGAGGATATTGAACAGCCTAAGTATTTATGGCCTGTGGTTACACTGGTCCTGGACACAGGGCAAGAAAACCAATTTCCAGGGGTGGCCTACTTCATACATCACTAGTCAAGTATGCTAAAGTGCTGATGGCTAGGAACACCTAACTATGCATGATTAGACTGAGGTGGCAGGACATATTATTTCCTTTTAAGTTCCTTGGCTCGAAATTTAGAGAACACATCACTCTTCAGCTCAAAGGATCAGAGGTCAGGAAGTTTCAATCTCATCCTTCTCACATCACAACCTTAATTTCATTTTTCTGCCCCAAACACTATTTAGATCTATGATTAGATGCCATGGTGAGAGGTACTAAAATGTCTATCTCTTTGGCTTGTCATCTGTCTGTCTCAACAAGCTAAATAGAAACTATGAACTAAAAGTGAGAAATAACTAAACAAGACCAGGGCATTGCACATATGTCCTCTTTTTCTCTGATGGATGTCAAGTAGGCCAGCACTAAAGGGAGTGAGTCACTGGACTGTCCAGGTGTGTGCATTATCTTGCAGAGGTGTGATGGTGGCACAGACCAGGAAGTCTTTAAAACATGGAAAATGTTAAAAAGTTGCAAAGATAGCATTACAACCCTATGCCTTGGGCCAGCAGCTGTGAAATTGAATCTGTGTTGCACTTTGGTGCTCTAATGGAATCTTCCCAGGCCTTTTGCTGATGGAAGTTGCATCATTGACCTTAAGCAGATGAGAACTCCTCACAGAAAAAGTTTTGCCAGGACTCAGCGTGGGTTCTTTAATCATGGTGATTGGTTATTTACCTGTAAGTAACAATTTTAAACTATTTTGAACTGAGCACAATGCTTACATATATTGTTGGGTTTTTTCTCCTCTTGCAGTATCTAAGAAGGAATAAATTACAGCTTGATTATCAGCAAAGTCACTGGTCAGAATTTGAGTTCCACATCTCTAGTATTCAAGCTTTGTAGCTTTGTCATAAAATCTATCAGCTGATTTGTTAAAAAGTTGTATTTAATGTTATTTTCCAGAATGGACCAGAGCAGTGTTACATGCTTGTACGGTCATTAAAATTGTGAAGAAGCAATGTAAAATACCCTAAAACTTGGTGGCAGTTGTTTTGTGCAAATCTAGCTAAATCCAGAAACTGCCAGGTGACAAACAAGTTTTGCAATCTTCATTCCTCAAGTGTATTTCAGGAGGTGGTTATTAACTGAGGAAGTGATTTTCAGTTATCTCAGTCAGGCATGGATGTACTGGGACTGAAATGATGTTTAATGTGCAAGAAAGGTTGCAGCTTCCTTCTTCCCTCTGTCCTAACCTGGCCTGCTTTGTCTCCCCCTGAATTATGTCTACTGATCACTTACTTGCTTGGCAAGCCAGCTGAATTCACCAATTTAGGAGAGAACAGACCCAGCCAGAGAGAAGCAAGTGTCTTGCTCAGTGGAAACACAACTGGGACTAGGAGTCCAGGAGACTGGGCTTTGATAACTCTGGTTTCAGAAACAGCAACTTGTGTCACCTCTCTTGTGAAAAATTGTGCACAAAGCAGTTTCAGGAATCACAGCTTCAGCACTCCCTGGTTAGGGTGCTCAGCAAAGACCCTCCTGCTGGTAGGGAAGTCTAAGCTTATAGAAAAGCCATTTTTATTAGCTCTTTCTTAGCTTTAAAAAATTATTTCAGAGAATCTCCACGTCATGCTGGGAGTTACTAACCTCTGCATGTGACTGCAGTCCTGTGAAATATTTCTGACACAGGGAATTGTATGTTTAGTCAGTATTGGTTTCTGCTTCTTGGGATAGAAAGAGGTTTTCCTTGCATGTGCATAAGGAATATCTACAGCTCAGATGATTCCTAAAACTGCTTTGGACTTTCATTCTTTATACTTGAAAAAGTTAATATCTTCAACATGTGTGAAGACTTCTTCTATTACAGCATGTTGGTGTACAATGGGATGTGTCACAGAGCTTGTGCGTTTTTCAGTTATCTGTTAAAGAAAAAGACAGAAGACAGAATTTGCCATCATCCATTTAGTGGAATCTTGTTCTCCTGTGCTTTGCAGGAATGGACATAGGCAAAACACAACCAGCCTATAATACAAGGACTTCTTTTTATATTCAGTAACACTTGTAGTTCCACAAACAAAGAAAAAAGAAACAAAACCTATCTTTCAGGGTGCATAATAAAGACTAGAAGAAAACAACTGCCCAAAACAACTGGGGAGATGATTCCTGTTAGAGCTCCCTAAAGCCTCAGTCACTCTATTACTGGTTTGAGCCGTTAACCTTGTCCAGTCTGGCAAAAGACTCTTGTTTAAGACTTTAAAAATGTTGCTTCTGTCTGGTTTTTTGAGATTCGCTAAAGGAAAACCTAATTTGAATGCATTTTTGTGTAAATGTAAATTATTCATTTTAGCAAATTTGTAATCTTCTTTTCTCTGCATGACAGTCACCTTTCTTTTCCCTTTTTGCACACAGCTGAATTCTCCTTTTCTTCTCCCTTATGTCTCTTGAGTTATTAATGAAAATGTAGGAGGTATAATGGTGCTTTGCCACTGCCCTCTGAGACCTAGAGCTGTATAATGGAAAACAAGGTCATACCACAAATATCTGAATTCCATTTCAATTTGTTAATATATGTACAAATAATAGGAATTATTTGAAATTAGATCAAGTTCTCTAACAGAAGAACACAATTTTTCCCAAGCAGAAGATGAATCAAAATCCTAAAGTTTTTTAGCACTTTATTCAGTGATCCTAGACTAAATGGTGGTGAAGAAATAGAGGTAGTCAGTGGCACAACTAGAGAAATATTTTTGTTTTCAGTATTCCCACATACGAAGCTAAACAAGCAATTCAGATAGTTGTGGGCCTAAATGAACTTTGCTGAACTTCAGAAAAACTCTGTACCCTCTTTTCCTTATTCACCAGTTCTGGCATGACTTTGCTAGCATATTAGTAGGTTTCTAATGACAGTAATGGTGTGTGAAGAGTGCAACTTTAAATTGCCATGCTTAATTATAGCTATTTTTCCCTCTCTGCTCTCCTGCAAAATTATTTCCTTTTTTATTTAATAGCCAGTGATCAAATGATTTAATGAAATGATCTGTGGAGAGTTTCTACTGAAAGCAGATTTGACACCTGATAATTCAAGAGGTTTTGGCTCATTTCTTAGGAGAAATGGCCTTAAAGAGTCTCTGGAGCTTTAATATTAAGTTCTGCCTATAATTTACCTGTTAAATACTGTTTTTAACTATGCAGTATCTTCAAAATTGCATTCATTGCTCTTTAAAGCTTAGTATTTAAATGATCAAATGAAATTACCTCTGAAGGTCCAGAGTGGTCTAAAGCAATGTCTCATGATAGACTTGAGTAATCCTTAGACTGAGCTATAAAATGTGACATTGGTTACTAGGCTGCAGGAAATGCTGTCTTCATCCACGAAATCTTATTAAAATCTATGGACCCTTTTAGTGCCTGGATTAGCTGCCACTGCTCTGGGTAAATATATTTGAGAGAAAAAGGAGGGAAGTGTCTGCTCTGTAAATGCCTCTTGGCTGTCTTCTCAGTAATTTTGATATAGAAATTTGAGGTAGAAATGTACTTTTTCTCTTGCACACAAACATTTCATTTGTCTAAAGGGCACAACTTGAAGGCTACTGTCTCCTGCTCTGGGAATGTGTTGCATCATGACAATCGAAGGGGAGTATATTTGTGTTCTTTTAAATTCTGTCTTCATGGTGTTCGAAAATATTAAATGCAGACAAAGGTGGCAAGAGATTTGGGATGTGAAGGAGAGGAACATGGGATGGCAGGGAAATGGGGATTGCCATGTGTGGGTTAGAATAGAGCAGCTGAAAGGCAAGGATTTAAAATGATCTGCTGATTTGTTTATCCTGTTGCCATATTATGATAGAAATAAGTTATACAGAAGATTGAAGTTTATGCAGAAATTATTGCAGCAGGTAACAGCACCTTTCTGGTGCACATACGAGTTTGTGAACTAGCAGAACCTCTCTGAGGGCAGAGATACTGGCAAAAGATGTGTAAGATGCTCTCTTTATCCTTTCCACTCCATTAGTGCACCAATGTAATGAAGTTTAAGTTAGGTAGTTTGTTATGATGGAAGCTCAGCCCTGCTGCTAACCCATAGCACAGAGGAGGTCATGCTCTGCAGTGTCAGAGGAAATCAGTGCTAATGGAATAACTTAATTAAAATTAATTGGGTATGGTTCTGTCTCTTAAATGTAAGATTGATATAGGTTATTTTCAGCTGCTTCTTTGCTTAAGGTTAAACTCAGTTTACTTAGGATATCCCATGTTTTCTTCTCTTTTACTCAAATGAAAGTTGGAGTACAGTGAAATGGTTCAAAAATTTGGAGAACTCAAGGTTGGGAAAGGCACTGCAGAACATCCTAGTCTGTTCCTGCTAGACTTTGCTAGACTCTAAATTCCCTCATTCCTCAGCATCTGTGTTAATTGGTGTCACAATAACAATTGTCTGTGACAGGACATGCTGCGTGTTGCATATCCTCTGAACAGAAAATCTGGCCTTTTTTCCTTCAGTGACATTTTCAGCACTGCCTCAACTTAGATGTGGTGTATGCCCTATAAAACTGTAGTTTCTGTCTTGCTCCATGCAACTGGCAGATGTACGTCCATGGAAGATAAAAACAGGTATCCTGTCATGTCTTCTGTATATCAGTAATTTAGGTGCCTCCCTATGTTTTGTACTGCACATGAGTAAAGCCTACAGAATGTGCATTTTCTTATCTGATACATTATTTACTATTTTTGCATGTACCAGAAGGTAACATTTCAAAGTGTAAATATTTGTGGATGGATAAGTAAACAACAAAGGTAACAAATACCATTTTTCTATATTCTTGTTGTTGAAAATGGAATATAATGTTGATTCATGTTATCATCCTATTTTTGCTGTAATGCATTTCAGGGAAGATCAAATCACCTTTTTTCATGTCACTGTCACCACTACTCTGGAGCAGTACTTATACATACCACAGCCTGTATAATCAGCCACAAAATACCTATTTTTATTGCCTAACTGACACTTTCTGAAGCAGAAAAGTAAAAACAATGACAAAATCATGGCATTCTAGAGGGCATCTCTTGCCTGTTCTTGTGCAAAGAACTTGTGTCTTGAAGGACTGTAAATTAGATGGCAGAAAATTGTGTGGGTTGCAACTCAGGTTAAATGCCTCCAACTCTTAAAAGCATGCCACGGCAATCAAATGTGTATTGCCTCTGAAAAAAAATAATTAACATCTCCCCCCATATGCAAAACATATGCTCAGTATTTCTTCCTTTTGCTGTTTAGTTAAACACTGGGAAAATTGAACTTGCATGTATCTAGTTTTTCTACTCCCCCCCTTATTTCTGCTGATTTCTGATATGATTATGGCTTTTGTGAGATTACTAGGGATATTGAAGGAGTTCTTAATTTTTGAAAGAGGTCAGTGATTAAAATACCTGCTTTTCTGTGTGCATGTGGCCACTGTGATGGGTGCTATAAACATGCTTATTTTTTAGTATGGTGCTTCCCTTGTAAGATAGAATACTTTTTTTGCCAGGATTTTGCAGAATGAGCAAGAACTAATACATTTTTTTCTTAGACAACTCCTGTGAGCTGCTAGAGATATCCCTAAGTTTTCTACTGAAAGACCAATGAATCATTAGCACCACGGGAGAGAATTGTAATGAGTTCTGATTAATCTGTAATACACCACCACTCCAACATCCTTTGTTAATGGAATTTTTGATTAGATTAATATTTGAATTATCAGAGGTTTAATCAGTTCCTTCTGTAAAAAGCTGTGCATGCAAGTAATGTTACCCGTTGGGGAGTATTTATTTTAGGTGGCAGAAACTGTAGGGGAGCAGTCCTATCTCAACATCTCAGCCTTAAGCCTTCAGCAATCTCCCCCTTCTTGTCATGGTTTTCCTCAGATTCTCTTGCAATTATATCAATACAGTGACCAGTTGCTACTACTTAGTGTTTTCACAGATTGGTGCTTGCCTTTTTTTTTTTTCCTTTTCTGGCAGGTGTTTTCAACTGCTTAGCAGGTTGTCTGAGAGGTGATTGGATGGGCAGTGGGGATCTGGGCTGGTAACTCTGCAGCATCATTTCCATTTCCCTTCTGGAAGGCAGGCCGAGGTAAAAGGCCAGAACCTTCCTTCAAAAACTGCCATGGATCTGAGTGGAAAAGGGATGGATGGATGGATGTAGCCAGCATGTAAATGATGCACTAATTAATCTTTCAGAGAAATAATCAGATCACATCTAAAGTAGTTCTGCATTTTTAAATACATATCCTCCTGTTTTACTGAAAAACCCTTCCAGTATTTAGCAGAGGATAAGAAGCTGTACTTATCAAAGAACTCCTGGAATTTTTTGTGTATTTACCAAATATTTCAGACTGAATTTCTTGAAACACAAAGTTCTAGAGAACAGCCCTCTATAAACACATATTTTATCCAAGTGCTTGATAAACTACAATGGTTTTTTAATTATGCAAAATAAACTGCTACTGTTGCTGAAAGTGAGAGAGATCAAGCACTGCCTGCAGGAAAGATCCAGGGAGTTCTACATAATAACAATAAGTCATCAAGGAGACTAGAACTGAACAGAATAGGGGAAGTGTCCTAGAAATTAAAACTTACTGTACACAAACCACTTTTTAGAGAACTAGCTCTCCAGTGAGCGTGCATAATAAATTTTACAAGCATGACTGCAATTTCTACATGCAAGAGTTGTGACTTTAGGAGGCTTCCTGGCAGAGTTGTGGTATCTGTGGAAGACAGGGTGTAAGCAGCAGTGCAACTTATGTGGGTAAGAAAGCTTCTCAGTCGTCAGATGAAAGCTCATGGGTTCATATTTTGTGATAGAAAAGTCTTACAAATATTTGTCATTCTGCAGGTGTGATGAGACTGAGTCATCTCTATCTTCTATGTACAATTGCCTAAACTCTTCTCTGTAGCAAATGCTCCCAAAAGACAAAAATAGCTTAAAATCCAAAAGCCAGACTCACTCTGAGTATAAATTATAGAAATTAATATTTTGAAGCAGAAAAAAACCTCTCGAAATAAACCTCATGTAAACAGAAACTGATATCAAAAGTTTGCAAATTTTACTCTGCTGACTTCTCTCCACTTGCAGTCTTTCCATTAGGAAATCAGCAGAAATATAGAAATGCTGGACATGCTATGAAGCCTGACTAATATACAGAGGATAAAAAGGTACACAGCTTTTATTCACTAACTGCAGCTTCATGATTATATTAATGTTGATGGCCAAACTTTCCCTCATTTAATTAGAACTGGACTTGGACCTAGTTGCTTTTACTTAAAACACTCACTGGAATAAAAAGAATAAATCAGAGTTGCAGTGAAAAGGATAGCTCACTGGATGCAAAGGAGAAAATATCAATACAGTGGAAATGTATTTACCATTATGATATATGGTCTTCTGAATGTCAGGCTTGGTGCTGTGCATGGGTTTGGCTGTTTTTACAGCCACTTGTTATATTAACAAATAGGAAAGCAACACTACACATTAGCCATGATTGGGTCATTGCAGGTAAGAAAAATGGATTTTATGAAGACAAGTGCAAAAGCAAAAGTTTAGTTGAGGGATAAATGAGAGAACTGATTTTTTTTCTTTTTTTCCTTTACACATATTATACACTGTAAAATAATATGAAATATGACTTGTTCTGTTCTATTTACAGGGAAGATCAGGAATTGTAGTTCATGGTACTGGAGGCAGTAGAGGCTTGAGCTGGGTATATGATAAATTTTCTTTGCTCATAGTACTTAAACTGCAGAATAGTTTGTTGTATAATGCTGAGGTATTCAGCACATGTGACTAGCAAATAATTATTTTTAAAGACTATGCTTTCCCACTCTTTTCTTGATGAAAAGTGGGGAAAAAAAAGGTATTCTACTTCCTTCTGCTGTGTTTTGCTTACCTTGATCTTCATATCAGAGCTATTTTTTTGTATGGTTCTAGTTTTTCTTGGCAGTTTTATGTGTACTGTGAGGTTTCAGAGCAGACATTTGAGGGTTCAAACATGTTTAAATGTACTTCAGTAATGCTAAAAAAAAGCAAAGACAATTTAAAGAATTTATTAAACACAACAACATGACTGTCCCAGGGGATTTTTTGCTGGCATTTGTAGTAGTGGCAGTCATTAAGAAGAGAATAGATGAGTGCTTTGGTTTGTCCTCTCACCTTCTTGCTACAGCTATTTCCAGATGCTTTGAAGGCCTGGGTGGGCTTCCATTTAGTTGAATGATTTGTTTTTGATTGCACTTTTGCTTGCTTATGTAATCTGAAGAGAAAAAAAAAAAAGGCATTTTTTTGTATAGACTTACAGGAATTTCACGAATATAAGCCGCACGGACAATAAGCCGCATCTCTGGGTGTTGGCAAACATTTTGGTTTTTGTCCTTAAATAAGCCGCACCTGAATATAAGCCGCTCTGTCGTTCACAGCAAGGACCCGCATGCAACAAAGTTGCCAAATAGTAACAGAATCACGGCATGGCGGGGGGTTTACTGGCTCGGCTAAGGCTGTGCATGCTCGGCCCGCTTGGGGCTGCCGACGGGGCCAGGACGGAGCCCTCCCCCCCCGCTCCCGCGGCGGCGGGCAGGGACAGAGCACCCCTGCTCCCATGGCGGCGGCAGGTGGGGACGGAGCCACCCCCGCTCCCATGGAGGCGGCAGCGGGCAGGGACGGAGCCACCCCTGCTCCCATGGCGGCGGGGGGGGGGGGATGCAGCCAATCCTGCTCCTGTGGCAGCGGCGGGTGGGGACGGAGCCACCCCTGCTCCCGTGGCAGCGGCGGGCGGGGACGCAGCGTGCCTACTCCTGCCGCGGCAGGCGGGGGCAGGAGTCCCCCGCTTACCCCACGGGCCGAGGGATGGCAGCACGGGGCCCCCTCGT
>PYHW01010582.1:1994103-2059974 GCA_013186435.1 Turdus rufiventris | reverse complement strand
AAAAAAACCCAAACAAACAAACAAACAAACAAACAACAAAAAAAAACAAAAAAAAAAAACAAAAAAAACCCAAAAAACAAAACAAAAAACAAACCAGTTAGTGAATGCTCCAGGATTCTGATGCAAACATTGTGCCTTAAACACTAATTTTGTCCTTTTATATCTTTTCCATGCTTACCCCAACTCCCAGTTGTAATGGTTTGGGATAAATATTTTCTTCCAGACTATGGAAGTACATTTGAAATGTCTGTAGTTCTGTATCTTAGGTGCCTTTGAATTTATTTCTGGCTTACTTGAGTGCTTGAACAAATTAGAATAATACCCCTCCTCCTTTTTCTGTACTGTGTGAAGTTCTTTCTTTTAGAGGCTGTGTTGCTCATGAAGGTATGTTTTTCAAATACTTTTCTGCATTTTACTTTCTAATTACTTGACAATGATGGAGTTATTAATGCTGTAATAAACTATCTGACTGAGTTTGCTAGAGGGTACTCCATTTTTGCTTAACTTCCAACATTTATCAAACCTTAAACTGCTAAAAATTAAATTGGGACCTTAGAGGTAACGCTTCCTTACCAGTGTTGTGTTGCATCTGACACTGACATATAACAGGGGTTATATTGAGTGTTACTTGATTGGCATAAGTAAAAATCAAACTGAAAATTACATCTCATTTCTTAAACATGAGATTTTATCTTTGCTTATAGGCACTGCTTTTGCTTCTCATTGCATTAAAATTACAGAGAGGTGCATCAGTACTCTGTGTAAATGATGCCTTATATTATCAACTGTCACTGTCAGGTCTAACAGGTATCAAAGACAATATTTGGCCCATGTTGCCTCGACAACACACGTTGGTTTTGGCCTTCTTTGTCAATTCAAATTTTTGACTTCATAGAATTTAATTAAGCCACCTTTTTCTTTTTTTCTTTTTTTTTTTTTTTTTTCCTTGAAAAGGAACCATTCAGAGGATGCCACTGGAATTTGAAATACATACATTCAAATGAAACTATTAGGAAGTGGATGCTATCAGTCTTTTTTCTATTACTTGCTGAAAACTGAATTTCTTACCTTCTTGTCATCTGTTCTGCTTTGAGGTTTCAGCATGCAGGACTGTAAAGTCATCAAGACCCATTCACTCCTTCCTCCTGTACCCACCAATCACTTCTCTAGATTCAGTCCTGGAGTTTGTAAGAAGTTATTGTTTCCATCTAACCACGGACCTTTCTTCAATAAGTTATTTCTTAAGTAAAGATCTGTGCTTTTTGGAAAGCACCAAGCTGAACATTAATGTTTCTAGTGCTGCAGAGCTGATGTCAACCCATGATAAGGTGCTTTGGTGGTTCATTGCTTCCAGTGTTAAAAATAACCTCCTTATTTTCAGACTGTATTAATCTTACTTCAGATTTTGGCCATTCATTTGTGATTCTTCCATTATCAAATTTTTTCTGCT
Organism: Turdus rufiventris; assembly: GCA_013186435.1. Classification (NCBI taxonomy): domain Eukaryota; kingdom Metazoa; phylum Chordata; class Aves; order Passeriformes; family Turdidae; genus Turdus; species Turdus rufiventris. Next base: position 2,058,524 of record PYHW01010582.1, on the reverse strand, counting down.
TCATGTATTTCTTAAAGACTGTAATCAAGTCACTCCTTCATGTTCCTTTAGATCAGCAAAACAGATTGATTCTCCTTTTCATGTCATGCTTTTCTGATTTTTTAGGTTCCCATTTAATGCTGCCTTTTGAGTCTTCTTCAGTCTTCACCAATTTTTCTGAAGTATGAAGAGCCAGGCAGGACCCACTGGTCCAAAGGCACTCTCAGTGGCAGATCAAAGACACTTGGACCCTCCCAAAACTACTCAGAACTCACTTATCTATACCCATCCAAGTGCTTTTTTTAGCCTATACCATTGCAGAGTGTTGGACAGTTTCCTCTAAGTAGGTGCTGTGACCTATAGATCCCCATCTTCAGACTGTTCCTTTGGAGAGAGTCACCACTCAGAAAATCTAATCTTTGCTCTACTCCTTAGGAACATGAGTATCACAGTCTGCATGGAAATTTAAGAAAAATGAGGGGGGGAAAAAAAGCAGATGGTTGAGTTCAGAGTTGTCATTACAAAATTTAATTACATCCCAATTTTGCAGTAGAAGAGGAGAAGAAAAATCAAACCTTGGTGTTTGTTTTGACTCTTATCTGTACAGATTATTTTCCTCTAATTTACTTTAAATTCTGGGTTTACTGTCACTCAAAGTCACTTTTTATTTATTGGTCTGCTGCTCAGTAAAAGGGTAGCTAAAGTGACAAATCATCAATCAAGCTGGAGTATAAGTGATCTTTTAATAGGGTTTTGTTTTCAAAATAGATAGCTATTGAATGACAAAGCAAATGACTTTCTATGCAGCAACTTTGTTGCTGTTTATTTCTAGCAATTTCCATGCCAAGGGAAATTCAGACTTTCCCCTCTGATGCAACTCAACCCACTTGCTGCTGTTGTAGCCCAGAATCGTATTAGTGACTGCATTTGTGCTTCTAAATAACTTATTTCGATAAATACCTTATAGACCATGTCCCAGTTTCTGGGGAAACTTTTAATATTTAATTTTGCCATTTTCATGGGTATATATTTGAGGTGAATATTTTTATCAAGAAGGCATTTCTTTAGTTCTATTCAAAGAGCAAAGGGGAAAGTAGCGTGGTGGCATTCTAAATTATTGCCACTTAGAATGGGAACACATGCTTGGTTTTGGCTTCAAGAATCTCATCTAAAAGAGTGGAAAACAATGTTTCTTTTCTTTGCTTGTGTTCATCTGTGTTTTAAGGAATAAACCAGCTCTGCTATTCACATAACTTCAACAGGTTGTAGGGCCTCTGTAACCGTTTTTATCTGGTTTTTTTGTTTGTTTGTTTTTTTCGTTTTTTGGGGTTTTTTGTTGTTGTTTTTTGGTGGGTTTTTTTTTTTTTGTTTGGTTGGGTTTTTTGGTTTTTTTTTTGCTACTCTATGTTGTTTTGGTGTTTTTTGCTTGGTTGTGTAGAGGAGTTTTTTTTCATTTATTTTGGGGAAAGAGAGAAAGGGAGCTTTTTTCATTGCTGTTTTTGGTTTGTTTGTGTTTTGTTTTGTTTTTTTTTTTTTCCTTTTATATTGGTAGCCAATATATGCATTCACAATAGTATCAAATGTCCCCAGTCAGAAATGAGCTGTCATGATCTATTCTGTTCAACTGCCTTTGCCTATGATTGGGCCATCTGCCTTTTTTTTAGCACTTTTCAAGAAAAAAATGCAGTAGTTGGCACTAAAAAGGAGAAGAGCAAAATTACCAAGTTGAGCATTACAAAATAAGATCATCATTTAAAATGATTTGACAGTTTCAAGAAATTACTTATTGGTGTCAATAAATAAATTATATCAGTTTTCTGCAAGTGCCACTCAGTTTGGCCATAATTTCTTAAGTAATAGCTGTTATGAATCAAGAGTTAATCTTGAAGAGAGATTTATTGGAGAAAAAGGCAGAGTGCATAGATGAGCAAGGAACACAAATAACAAACCAACCAAACAAGCCAACAATAACTTGTGTATAACAAAACTGCCTTAGAAAGTTGGTTTACTTTTTTTCCCCTCTTAGACTGCATCCTTTACTCACTATGCCAGATTAATTTGGAAAACAAGGATGAGACATCTGCCTCTGTAAACTCTGTCTCAGCATAGGGAAATCTGCCCTTGGCACAGCAGACCACAGAGATTCTGCAGGACAGGCGACAGCTTGTTGCATTCATGTGCAAAGAGCTATTTATATTCAAGCCTTCCTGTTTTAGACCTACACTTCTCCCTTGAAATTTTAAAAAGCAAATAGCAATTAAAAAGTGCACATATCTTAGAAAAGTGTTATGCTTATGCTTTACAAATGTAAGCTTGATAATTCATCATCTTCCTGACATATGTATGAATTATATGCCTGGCTTGGAAAGTATTGTGACAGTTTATAAGCCATGTTTAAGATACATTTGCAAAGCACAGATCGTGTCTGAACTCGGGAAGATCTGGAGCAATTTTGGGTTTGCAAGGAATATAATATAAATGTTCAACCACTGAAATTGGAAACCAGTTCAGTGAGCCCAGATTTAGGAGTGAGTCTGAACTTTGAAACTTACAGATAATGTACTCTTCTGAACTGGGATTCTGGAGAAGTCTTAAAATTATTACAGATTTTGCTTGGTTTTGTACCTCAGAAACATCTGTGCCTCGAATTAGCTCAAAAGATAGATCTGTGGAAAGATTCCTGTCAGATTCAGTCATGAATATCATGGTATCTCAAGAGGTTTTACGCAAAAAGAATTGGTAATAAAGTTTTCTCACTTTCTGCTCTTGCTCCTTTCTCCAAAGGTATTATTTGACTTTGCAGCGAAGGAATCTTCAAGTCCCAGAACTCAGCCTGTGTGTGACAACTTTTTGTTGCTGCTGACAGTGTGATGTCACCCAGGTGGCAAAGGGCTACGAAAACCACTCCAGGGTTAGTTCTTTGTCCTAGTTCTCCTCTGCCTTCCAGCAGGTGTTGCACTTTTTTTTTGAGAGTGCATTAGCCAGTAATTTTAAAGCAATGGGGAAAAGCAGAAAGGGGAAAAAGCAGTGGACCCATGCTTTTCCCTTAAAGTTTGGCTGAGCATATTGTGCTCTTGGGTTATTTATTAGTTTTAATGTTTTTATAGCTGTGAATATTTTTCTTTGCTAGTCAAATACTGAGAAAGCATTCTGTATGTCAAAAAGGGTAGCCTTTGGTTTGTATAAAAGGGTGATGATCTGCTCCTTTGTGCATAATTGGGATTGTGCCAAAAATAGGCTAAATATCCTTGTGGGAGATGGCAAAACACTGATAGCACCATCAAGGAAAAATCCTAGGAGTAGTCAGAGTTACAGCCTTTTCATCAGCATTGAGTATTTTTGAACATGGTTCTGTGTATGACTTTTTGCTGTATGTAGCTCGAGTAATAAATATTCACATTTATGCCACTTCTCAAAACATCATATGAGAACTTTCAGCCAAGAAAATTCATAAACAGAAGCAAAGAGGGAGTCTTGAACTGCCAGAATATAAAAAAGGAGCAGAATACATTTCAGTGTAGGTTTGTAAAGAATTGCAGTGAGTGTTATGTGAGAATGTAAAACACCAAAACACTGCACTCCATATTCACACGTGCTAAAGGCAAATTGTGTCTGTCCACACAGTTCTTCACCTGAGGGCTCCTTGCTTTGCCATCAACCTCCACAACTGTTCCAGAGTCAACTTAGAGGCTTGTAGCAGCTTGGGAAGTCCTCAGGGCCTCAGTACAGGCTGATGAAAAACAACGCTGTACAGTGGCAATGCTTCCCTTGCCTCTCTACCATGTTGTTTTTTTTTTCTGTATATGGCACAAACTTCCCTTTAGGGTAGGCTTAGTGGAGAGACTAACTTTTTTAGTGGTTTTTTTTGTTTTTTTGGGTTTTTTTTAATAATGTTATTAACTACATTATAAAAATAATTGAATGGAAACATGAATGCTTAGTCACCTACAAGTTTGGTAAACATAACAAGCATTGTTCTTGTAATGAAACAAGATTTTAGTTTTGATATCTCCACTAAATCCTGGCAAAAAAAAAAAAAAAAAAAGAAAAATTACAAGTTATTTTGTGCTGTTTTGAGACATATTTCAGTAATTATTTTGTGCTTATTTTTGTGCTGTAGAACATCTTGTAACAGCAAAAATTGTTTTGATTTTTTAAAAACTCAATCTTTCTCCTAGTAATAAGAAAACAACCTTGCCCAGCAAATTTATGGCATATCAGTAGTGTGTACTTTGTCCTGGTTGGGAAATGCATCAGATTGCCATGCAAAATGTATTTAACTGTTTCCCCCCATACATGGATTGTACAGGCTGTATGTCCTGAAGGATTTTGATTTTGCCACGTTTTTTTAGCAGGGGAGCAATAACTTTCCAAAATCTTGATTTTTTTTAAGAAGCGGAATTTGGAGTTACATAAACAGAGATAGAATAGATCTTTGATGTCTTTAATGGGTCCCCTAGGTAACAACAGTAACTGTCCTGTCAGGATGCATTATTTCTTTAAATTGTTCTGTATATTCTATGCTTCCAGTGCGGTATAATTTAGAATGTTGCCATTTAAATCCACATATCTTACTGTGATATTAAGTGTATTTAAACCCCATAAAATGCCTTCTAATTTATTTTTCATTTAGTCTATTTAATAAAATAGCAATAATGTTCTTTCAAGTGAAGGTTATGGAAGGAAAATTGCTCTTACTTTGAAAATATACTCCTCAATTTGCTGTACCGTTTATTGCACTGCAGAAGTCATTTACCCTCTGGAACATTCACTTAGAATAAAATTATTGCCTAATTTCTTTAAAAAACACTGGAGATTGGTCATGTTCTTCATAACTTTAAATGCAATTTCGTACATTGTTAATGCTTCATGGTTATGCCTAGCAGTAAATCCAAAATTTAATTTATCCTTGGTATTGTTTTCTGAAAGCTTTGGATTTGCTTTCTGAAAGCTTTGTCTTCTTCTGAAGTCTTTGGAGAGATAATAAAGAATGACAAAAACTGTTATAATGATGATCCCTTAGTTATCTTACAGTGTTTTATGTTCCACTGCTGTTGCTCTCAGGTTTGTTCTTATTACAGGAGAAACCAGTTTTAGTAGAGCCTATATTGTTTTTGAAGATGTATGGGAAAGGCAAACTTGGTTCACTAGTGCTGCTGGGAAGTCATTCATTTCTGATGTTCCCACATATTTTGAAGACATCTAGGAAGAAACATTACAATAACTTTAAACCTCTTGAATCTGGTGAAAGTCCAAGTATCATTTCTGTGTTGGGAACCTTCTGTTCTCTTTTCTTTCTCCTCTGTGCACAAGCCTTTCCTTCAGTCAGTAGTATATTCAGAGAATGAAAGTCCAAGGCTGAGCATTGGACTTTTATCTATGACATCTTAGTGTTTGATTTCCATATTTCATTGATTTTCATATAAAATATTCTCAGGTGACAGGTAACAATATGTGTTTCCTAAACTACCAACCCTAAATATACCTCTGGGAACTCTAAATCTGACGATGCTGCAACTTCAATGATGTTGCTGTGGTTAAATGATATTTTTCATTGTGTGTTTTTCCTTCCACTTACACCTGTGCAATCCTGCTATTTTCAGTTGATATAAGTGTCTGCAACTGCTTGGAACTGCTGCTTAGGTACGCAAGAACAAACCTAAAATCAGTTTGCTTTTGTTGTCCTGCAAATTATGGCCTTGGTTTATGCATCCTTGTGGAGTAGTTTTGTTCCTGTCTGGTGGAGTGTTACAGTTTCCACAGTATTTTATAGATAAAAAACCCAAACAATATAGCCCTTCCCCCTGCTCTGGAAAGAGATAGTTCAGTTCAGGGATGCAAGGGAATATGGAAATTACCCTTTTTTGACCCTTAGCCTGGGTTTAAGATTTTAGTCTCAGACCTCTTGCTGTTTGACCAGTTCTTTTCCTGAATTACTGAGATGTATGCCTTAGGCTCTTACTTTTTGCAGATACATCTGCTGAGTCCCAAGGACCTGCATCCTGGGGCAGGAAGGTTCAGTGGCATGGAGCCTGTGTGACTCCTGCACTGTCAGCTACTTTGGGACTCCTAAAGATTCTGTTGCAACCAAGAAGTGCCTACCTTCTTTTTCATAATAGAAAATCAATCCATCTGTTATACTTTCCAATCTGAAGTAAGGTCTGTTCTTTCACAGGTATTAAATGCCAGGCATAATGGTAATTTATATTATTTATTTAAGTGAATTGAAAGTACTAAGTGAGTTTCAGTTAGGAAAGTTATTGATTTTCCTTATAGTTGTCCTATTATCTGTTTATTTTGCATCTGAATTCTCTGCCATTCACTGAGTGGCTCCTAAACATCTTTTTTTCAACATAATATCCTACCAGACATTAGAGCAAATAAAACTTGGAAGATGTGGATGTCTGGTCTAACACTGGAAATCAGTGGCCTTAACAATTAATTGTTCTAATTAATAGCATAATTATTTTTAAAAATCTGTAAATATTCACACATGCTGCCTGACATTAACATTATGTGAATTTTCTTCCTCTGTACATAGCCAGGTGTGTCGGTGGAGGTTTTGTGGAGAGTGGTCTTACGGTCAAATGTAACTACAAAGATTGTTGGTTAGCCTAGATAAACAAAGAAATTGCATTATTTTTGTTATGAAAGGCTTTTGGTAAGTTAAGAAAAGAACAATTTCCCATAAGAAATGGAGGAATACTAGGCCATGCATGAAGTGAAAAGGGAGTAACAGTAACTGGTAGCAAAAATGTAAACACGGATGAAATAAAAGTTTAGACTCTCATGTGCTGCTTGTGGTTGACCATAAACCTCTCTATGTGTAAGGAATGTTTGAAATGCAGAGCCTTTCTTCCTATTTCTTCACATTTTGGTTAAATGTTTTATTAAAGTTTTTTTCAGAACCCACTTGTGATTTTCAAATTGTTTCCAAATAATTGAGAACATTGTGCAAGTCACTGCTTTAGTTCCTCTCTATGAAAGTTACCTTTGAAAATATCTTTCAGTAATGATGAAAAAAGAAGGACCCTTTCTCTTTGTGTGGGAAGATAACAGAAGTGTTGCAGCAAATGTATGGCTAATTGCCTCTGATGGTGAGACAAATGCCTACATCCAAGACTTTAGAATACCTTTTTGGACTTAGGTAGTGACAGAAGCAGCTACAAATCTGCTTTCAGGACAACAGTGTGGCTTCTGCTGCAGTTAGTGAAGAACACACTTGTTTAAATAATTCTTCCAGTTTCAGAAATAACATTATTGCACTTTGGCAACGCCGCTTATTCTGTTGTTCCTAAACTATTTATGAACTTTCCAAAATACTTTTCACTTTGTTTGTGGTGCCATTACAAGCTCCAAAAATGGGCTCAGATTTAATTTAATGAGAAGTTCCTGTATGCACAGAACAGTGTGGGTGTGTGTTTAGAGATGCACAAAACTGTGTGGGTTTTAAAGCATGATAATTTGTTCTTTTTGTGTTTGAAAATTAGTGCTTAATTCCCAAGCTCCTAACTTTTTTTACTAGACATTAGGAGCACTTTTGGTGTGTACTGAATGAACATTAGATTTCATATGATTTGTGAAAAAAGGTTTCTTTTTAAACTAGCATAAAGGGGAATTAGACATTATCTGGAGTCAGAACTGTAGATAGATAAAAGTAGAATGACACTTGCTCCCTTCCCCTTGTAAATGTATTAATCCCACCTATCTATCATTTTTCCATCTTATCCCTCTGCCTTTCCAGTCTATTGTTACATAGGGTGTAATCTTCACATACTTCCCGAAAGGAGAGTTGGATTAAGATAACCTTTGCTTTACTGATCCAGAAGGCATCACAGGAAACCTATCCTGTTCTCCTTCTCTTTTCACCTTTTTTTTTTTTTTTTTTTTTTTTTTTTGCTTAGTGTTTTGTATAGATGAAGCCCAAAGTGTGTAAGAAAAACTGTTGTGGGGATGCCATTTGTTTAATTTATTCAGCTGCTAAAATCTGTTATCTAGCTGCCTCAGGTCTCCTGGATTTTAGGAGGTTTTATTTTATGACTGTCTGTCTGGTAAATTGCATTTGTGGTGTTTTCCTCTTGGATTCATGGGATTAATTCCATCTTTTCCTGAGGATCAGAGTGGGGTGGTGCTTTTGGAGGCAATGATAACAATCCCTGAGAGCAACTTCTTATCACACAAAAGTAGTCGATGATGTTGAGTCTCTTATCATGAAACCATGATAAGGATGCTGTACCCTGTGTTCTTCAGCTTCAGAAACAGCTTGGGGATATTGTGGTGTTTGGAAAACATGAAGGAAGTGTATCTAAGTTAAAATAGATGTGGGTAGGAACTGCTTTGCACATTTCAGGTCCCTGTGAAGTGAACTGCAAGGGGAAGCTTGCCCTCCTTTGTCAGTAACAGTCCAGCTTGTGGTTGAGGTATCAGTAGGCTCTATAACAGCTTCCTTCTTTGAAAGGTATTTTTGTAAGAAACAATTAACACCTTGATAGCAGTGTTGGTTGTTTTTGGTATCCTTTTTAACAGTGGTGTTATTTTGCAGGAAATGTTTAATTTTCACCTGCCATTGGTTATCATTTCAAAGGGGTTAAAGCAGAGCTCTTCATCTCCTCTTCATTACTGCCAGGTACAGCATTCCTAGTAGCTGTGGGGAATATCTTCTCTTCACTGTGTTTTGGCCTATAACCTTAATCTCATCTCAGTTTTGATTACCTTTTATATCCCAGCATCATCTTCCTTCTTGTATGATTTTGTTTTTAGACGAGAGCTCTAACATGCATCTCTTGTTAGCCATGCGCAAATCTGAAAGTTACCACGTTTCACATCCCAATATTCTATTTTCTGTTCTTGGCAGGTGACACATTTTCTCATCTCCATTTACTCACATCTGCTGCTCAAATATTTTTTGTAACCTGTGCCTTAGAAAATTTTGCCTGCTCTCAGCTAACCTCCCTTTCTCTATCACATCAGAATCAAGTGCTCATTTTTTCTGTCAGGGATGCTGGAGGCCTTTCCCAGCCTATGCATTTTGGGTGCTATAAAGATGTTGTTTCCTGTCTGAGACAGGCAGTGATACAAGGATTTTGTCACTCACGTGTTGGCATGCTATTTTTATTCTATACTTCCTTGTATTCACTTGGGGGCTGCTTGCATTAACACACAAACTCAAGCACCACCTTTGTGGGCTTTTTTGATGTTTGTGGGGTTTTTTTGGTTTTTTGTTGTTGCTGTTTTTTGTTTTTTGTTGTTTTTCTTTTGTGTTGTTTGTTTGTTTGTTTGTTTGTTTGTTTGTTTTTAATGGACTCTTAATACCTTGTTTCTCTAGGAGCAGCCTGACAGCAGTCAGGTGCCTGGTGTGCCTGTCATCCTGACTACCTGGCTTCTTGCAACTCCTTGTCTTGTGCCTTGCATTTGGGCTTGAAGGTCTTTAGGGCAGACTCTGTCCTTTTTATTCTGTGTTTGCAGTCTGGTAGGGACTACAGAAAGGCTCTCAACTTCTAGAAGAGGATAAATAAAAGCTAAAAATGCAGGAATTATGTATATTTGAAATTACTGGTTTACAAGTTGGTAGTTATATAGGCTACTTCAATAGAAGAGTTGGTTACTTATGAGGAAGGGATAATTTTCTTCTTGGTCTTTTCCTCTTGTCACACACTACCACTGCTTTGCAATTTTATCTATAACTTCTAACTTAGTGTTTTATTTATGTAATTGAAATATACAGCAACAGGCTGAACCTTTTTGTAGAAAAGGAAAGAAAAATTTTTAAAAAACAAACAGCATGTTGTATACATTTTTATAATTTGAGGTGAACCCAAGAAAGTGAATTCTAAAAGTGAAAGGAAAAAGATTGCAAAGCTTTGAAATTACTATAAAGGAATCTTCACATAAGTGTATTGAACTACGGAAATCAGGACCAAACTTAGATTTCTATCAAATATAGTTTAAGAAAGCCATGTGTCTGTTGAACCTTTGTTTATACAAAAGAAATATTTTATGTAAAGCTCATTGTTCAGAGACTACTTTGATAAAATATTTTACTTGTACTAATACCCACTCAGAATAGAAGAAAACAGGCTGTAATTCAGGCAAACGGAATTTGGCTTTCAAATGTGAATATCAACCCAATGGAGCTTCTACAGTTTTTTACTTTCCAGCCTTTCTAAGCGAGACCTCTCCTGGGCAGCCTGGAGCCTCAGGAGCCAGGCAGTGATGATCCAGTTCTCTACCTTAGAGGGCTTCAGCTATGAGCTGGTGTTTTACCTTCTGAGTCTTTCTCTTTTGCAATGCCATTTTTTTCTTATTCTTCCAGTTTTTCAAGTTGCAATAATTTGCTGTAACATTGCTGCTTTCCTCTCTTTTTGGGAGCAGAACTACAGTGATATTTACAGCCTATGAAATAGAATGTCACTTTTCAGTCCTCTGCAGCTGGTTTCTGATGCATGTTTTGAAGTTGGTTTTGGTTTCTTATTTGTGGTTTTTTCGGGGTTTGGGTTTTTTACTTGTTTTCAGTTTTGTTTGTGTTTTGGTTATTTAGCTTTTGTTTTCAAATGCTCTTTTCCACTCGAGATGTGACTTGCTATATAACATAAAGCAGCTGGACAGTTGAAGACATGTTCCTGCTTGCAACAATAGCTGATACTTGATGTGTCAGAGGTAAACAGGGCAAGAAAACATACAACTTGTCTTGCTGAAGGTCTGAAGCTATTTCTGGGGGAAGAATTCCTTTGTGATCTCTGTGGTGAAATCCTAACACCCAAGAGTGTGACATTGCCTCTTCACTCCAGTTTTTTTGCTTTAAATGGAAAAAAAAAAAGTTTTTTGTTTTGTTTTTTTTTAAATACATGTTGCCTTGCCAATTGCAAACTGGTAATAGAGAATTTCCTGCAGAAAACGAATTGAAAAGGAAGTAAATCTTACCTTGATTTACTCATAAAGAGAATTATAATATTGTATCTCAGTGATTCATCTTTATATTTCCTATATCAGTGACATAGACATCTTCAGCTTATTAAAATGATTGTGCTACTGTGCTTGCAGTAGTATTTTTGCTAGTATGGATGAGGAACTGCTGTATATTTAGAGCCAGGGCTCACCCTGGGAATTCAGGGGACCTGCTATTTTGTATTTTGTCTTTTTCCCCTTAACACTGGGGCTGAGCAGCAGAACAGACTTCACTTGAGAACTGTTTGTGAGACTTAGTGCTGCCACATCTCACCCACATCACTTTTTTATCTTCCTTCCTCCTGAAATACTTCATTAAGTTCACATTTTGCTATTGCAGCACTAAAAGTAGAACTTTAATAGGGCAAAGGATATGGCTTGCTATTTCTGAAATACTCTGAGCTCATTATTAGTGAAGGCTCAAGTGGATGTGCATGAAGCTCACTCTCTTTGAAATTTACTTTTCTGTATGTTACAGTGTTTAGGAGTTAGGTTTGAAGCAGAGACTCTGGTTCAGACTGTTTTAGGGTCCCTTGGGATGCATCTAAGAAATAGGAGACAAGGAGTAACCAGGTTTTCCAGATGTTTTCAGATTGCAGGAATGAGGATTTGGTGGAAAGCAGTACTGAGAATCAAAGGTTCTGAACTAGAAGCAAAGATACACTTGGGTGTTTACTCATTTGTTGCATCAGTAAAATTTTAGCCCTTTTTGCCTGTCAAAATACTATTCCAAGCGTTTCTGGGGAAGTCAATCACTTTGGCCAAGGAGGACTGGGAGAGACCAGTGCTCATTTCATTTAGGTGTATGATGTTTGAGAAGGCTGAGATTAATTTTGTGGGTATCTCCTGACACAAAGTGTCCTTTTAGGATAAAAAATGCAGGAACTCTGCTGTTGTTCCGTGCAATTAAATACTTCAGTCACAAGCAGCTTCCCATGAGGCAAAAGTCTCAACCTCTCGGTTCTGGGGGTGCCTCTAGAAGAGTTCACCCTTCCCCTTCTTCTTAGTCGCTGTTAGTCCTAGGCACCATGTGCTATATTTATAGCATAAAAGCTTTCCTATATATTTTGCTGGAACAGAATGGAGGATCAAGCATGGGAGGCTGGAATTTTGGAAGAGTACAAGAAATCTGGAAACAGTTTATTGGAAAAAATCATGGGGAGTTATACCTACACGACCTGGGAGCACTTTTTTGTAAATCCCAGTAAACCATTGAAGGCTTTGTAAAAAGTAAACAGCCTTAGAGTCACTTAATGAGTCTTAAGGAAGGAGGAAACAGAGACATTCTCTTAGAGTATGCCTCTGCTTTTTCTTGCATGCAGACAATTCACTGCGTGGCCAAATTCACCTGTTGCTAAACACATGCACTGTTTGATCCTATGATGAAGATTGCTGTAGTTGATTTTATGAGAATAAAGGAATGCTAAACTCAGAATATTCCAGAGTCCGTAAGACTTGCTACATGTTTTGATCTTCTGGTTGTTGATGGTAATCTGTTATGAGAGTAATTTTACCTTGTTAACTCTGGAAAGATAATTGTAAAAATAGTATTTTTTTCCCCACATAGAACTTTTTGGGAATGAAATAGCTGTAAGAACAACAACAACAAAAAAAAACCCCAAGAAAATCAAACCAATAAATCAGGAAAAAAAATTTAAAACTTGCATAAAATGATGCTACTAATGCCTTAATATTCATTTTATTTGTATCTGAAAAAAAGGCTCATTGCCTCTGCAAAATAACATGCAATTTTGTAGTGCTTTTTTCTGTGCTTTTGGAGAGCTGGCAAGGGATGCAGAAAGCTGCATGATTTTTAAAAATTGCAATGCAATGCAAAGCTTGACCCAAATTTTCCAGACAGTGGAGGGTTTGAGCAAAATCATGTTGAAGGAGTTACAGTGTGGATTTGAAAGAACAGTATTGCTGGCAAGAGCAAGCAGTTCTTGCTTTTGGTACAGAAAAGGCTTTGGACTTCATAGCTTAAAAGAGAAGCATTACACTGTCAACTCTTCAGTTTCCACCACATCCCTTGCTGTCACTGCTTTCCCTGCTCCATTCTTATCCTCACACAACCTAGAACTCAGTTTGAAAGAGAACCCTAACTAAGTTTTCCTCTGTTTATTTCCCTTCACCCCATTCCTGTTTTTTCTGATGCCATTAGATTAAAAGCCAAACAAACAAAGACACAAAACAAAGCAGAGAGGGATAAGAGAAATGAGTCATGAAATTAGAAATTTATACATTAAATGAAGCCCTGGTAATGAATAGTACAAGTGCATTTGTGAAAGAGTATGGAAAAAGTTTTCCTAGTTTTCCTTTTAAATAACAATCAGAATTCTAAAGGTTCAAATTTACTTTTTCCTCCTGGATTTTACATTGATTAAAAATTTCCTTGTAGGACCAGTTCTGCTCATATTTACCCTAGTTATTCTTCTTTTGAGAGGCTCTTGCCAACAGTATTTGCTGTAGCTAGCAGAAACCAAAATGAGGTAACATGTATAGAAATCTTTCTGCAGTGCACTAGCATCTAATTTGGAGATTTTCTAAATAAATATTTTAAAAATGAATAAGATAAACTAGTCCTACTGTAGAAACCATGATGGCAAATATGGGAAACCAAATACCATGGAGTTTACAGGTAGAAACATAATTAGATGCCTTATGGAAGGGATTCATTAATTTATTTTTAAGACTAAGTGATGTCTGTCTCCATTTGATTGGAAATAATGCTTGCAGTTCAAAGATCACCTCTGAGCTGTAGTTATAATATGTTAATGACATAAAATCATCCAGATCTAAATCATTTTAGGGATTGCATTTTCTGATCTGTGGTATGCTCTGCTGGTGTCAAGTAATGGAAACATAAATCAGCTGCAGCTTTTCATTCTGCATGCATTTGTGCACAGCACATCCACTCTTTTGATAGACAGCAGCTAATGGATCAGAGAAGACCTCAGAAGACTTTTAAATATCAACATAAATCTGATCTGGTTGGGTTTCATAGTTTGCCATTATTTTAAATGAAATAAAATTAGGTTGTGTCATGAACATCATATCCACAGTAAAGATCAATACATACTCTTGGTTTGTGACATTTTGATTTGAGGAAAAGGTTTTCTGTAGCTACTGCATGTCAAATCCTAAGGACACGTACGTGGGTTTGGTGTATCACACCACGCAGCTGCTTATGCTCTCTAGGAAGAGGTGTAGAAGAGAAGCACTGGAGTATTGTAAAGAGTACCTAGTAATGAAGTCATACTCTGTGAATGTTTTATAAGCTGAAATCTGGGTATAGCAGTCAGTTTTGTGTTTGACACCTTTTCCAAACACAAAGTGGGAAGATGTTTATTCTCTTTATCAGGGGCTCTGGGCACAGTAGCTGTATCTTTTATTTGTTATGTATCCAGGCTAGTCCTACACACATCTCACCTTCATCAGTTGCAGCCTATTCTAAAGAAAACAGGCCACGTCCAACAGCTTCAGGAAAGAATGTGGTTATTCATGCTTTTTCAACTTAGAACCTGAGTGTATTTCAAGGCTGGAGCTGATGGCAGCCATAAGCCCCAACCTGAACCCCCTGTCTGTGTTCATATAAACATCAGACATGCTGGGAGGATTATGAGATTAATGTTTCTACCATGTGGTCTCTAATTCTTTAGTATTTATTTAAAACGTGCTAAGCGGTGTTTATTTAATGGTTGAACAGTTCTAGCAGTGCACTGGAAGTTGTGTCTGTTGTTGGCTATTTAACCCCAACCATCATGGGAAGTAGAGAGTGTCAAACCTGTCAGAAAAGCACAACAGCAAACACAGGACTGAGCACCAGACCGTTTTTTTTACTGTTGTTGTTATCAGTAAACTCTGTAAAGTCAGTGTTGGAAGCCTTGATTAATGCAGAGCAGGAGATAAGTCTTGTGAACTGGGAAATTCAGAATAGTGCCTTCTCTGGCTATTGCTTATTCCACTACAGCACACTGTGCTTGCCTGTTGTGTTTTTACATTGCCCATTTTCCACTGAATGATTTTTAAAGTGACAGAACATATTCCTTTCATATAATAAAGAGCTTAAATGTGTGCACAGAGTTTATGCAATGAAAATAAGGTTCTCCTACAAAAACAGTTGAATTCTCTACATGTGTGGTTTTCCCTTTGATTAGAAATCAGTTCTTGAGGAGCCAGTTGTATGCACTGTACAATTCCAAGATAGATCCAGGGATGTTAGAATGTATCAGGAGGAAAATAGTTTTTTAAGATGAGATGAGCATTTATCAGCAAAATAAATAGTTGTGAATTCTTTTCTCCCTCAGTTTTTGAAAGTCTTTGTGGTATAAATTTTAACAAAGAATAGATTGCAAAATGGGGAGGAAATAAACAAGGCTGTGCTCATTATATGGGAATGTGCAATTTTCCACATGATCTATTAAGTATAGTAAAAAAACGTGTCTAAAATGTAAAAAATAAAATAAAATGCCATTGGCACAAGAGCTGTACCGCTGCTCATCTTAGTACTAGACTTGATGTGGTTTTCAAAAACCTTAAACACAACAACTTATGTTGTCACCCTGTATGTGTTCTTTTGTCTTTATATTTTACTTCTCATGTTGTTGATACCAGTGAGACCTTGTTGTCAGCTGCTGACCAAGGTGCTGCTCCTGCTGGTCAGGATCTGCTCTAACCTTTTGCATTTTCCAGGGGGATGTGATTTCTCTGGTCTCCAGGTTAGACCCACATTATTGTTTTTGTGATTTGCCCAGTGGGCTTGCTTTGTGTTCATTTGAGATTAGAGATTCAACCCAGCTCAATTAGTTTTCTGTTTAGGTTATTTAAGTGAGTTGAGCATTTTTTGTGTCAGTCTGAAATGTGACTCTTTTGTCAGACAATCAGCCCAGAAAGTATCTAATTCTTGCAGTTCAAATTCCTGATGACATTTGAAATTAGTTAGGAGAAAAATAAATCTTGCTTCTAAGAACAGGAAGGTTTGCCAAAAGCTCTCTGTAGTAATATTCCTACAAGTTTTAGTGGTGCTAAGATTTTTGCATCAAAAGTAAAGGTCCAAAAGTATGGACACATAAAGACAGGCTGTGTATTTCCACTATGCCTGATTCAAACCCTCATTCTGAATATGCCACATTCCTGATTTATCTTCCTTGAAATCCTGTCGTTTGTGAGTGTGCTATGTTGTATTAGTAATTAACTATTCATTAGGTCTGGTGTTTGAGGCTTGCTGTCCTGTGCTGTCGGTGAGTGACATTATTTAATGTTTCATTATTTGGGATAATGCCTGGCAGAGGGAAAAAATCCCTCCCTGCAGCAACACAGCACCTAGGCCACTGTCCTCTGCTGAAAATGTAATTTCGAGTGCAGCCTAAATTGGCTGTTCAGGACCTTGGCTAGTGATTTCCCGAGTGAGCATGAGATGATGGGCACTTCTGCATAGTGGTATGGTTTCTCTCTTTTCACTTTATTCAGGAAAAAATCTTCATGCAGGCATGGGGACTTCTACACCGTTTCATGCTGAGCAGTGGAGATTCACACAGAACGGTAGTGGGACTTGGCTTGTCTTTCCAAAACTTTTAGGCCTTATTCATCAGCAGAGATTTACACTGAAAAACTGCGTGTGTCTCTATACAAATAATAATAGTCACTAAGACCAAAGTTTTCTCATCAAATAATTCCAAGGAATAATTCCAAGCTTATATGATATATTAGATATATAAATTCTTTTATATAGCTGTATAAAAAAGGTCAAAAGAAACAATTCATAATACCTCTGGAGTGGATAAAGGGAATAAAATTCTTTGTAGCTTTCTTAAACCTTTCACAGTGCTTAGCAGAAGGGACATAATTTCCTTTCTGACTTTGTTGGAAAATTCAGCTGCATAGCAAAGTGAGGGATTATTTATAAAAATCTTTAATTATGTGAACAGCTCTTTGTAGCTCTCCTTTATCTCTCTAGTTCTTTTATTAGTAGAAACTGCAAAATGTAATTTTCTACTTTTAAAGGAAATAGTCTTGAAATATTATGTACAACTTCTTGGAATAATAGAAAGCCCTTACTTTTGTGATCAAATGTGCTCAAGGATGGGTGCTCCATTTCAACCCTGATCACATACACACTCTTGCACTTGTTAATAATACTGTCTAAAAAACCCCAGACAACAGCCATCACTTGGATCTAGCTAAATATTATCAGTAACTCTGTGAGTCCTGGTAGCCACAGACAGAGGTCCTGAATGATGCATCACATCCCTTGAGCCAAACTGCTACTAAAAATATGGGAAATAGTACTTAGCAGTCATTGAAGTAGTCTCAGCAACTTTTAAAATTTATTTTTTGTTGTGTAGGCTTGACTTTCTCCTTCGCATAAATTGCACAGGAGAACTTGTCGCATATGGAAGTGTCACTGAGGTGCAATGTAAAAAGGCAACTGCTGATTTATATTCCCTGGGATGCCAGAAAGCTGCCTGTCTCTCATTAGGCTGTTTTGTGATTTACCTTTGTATATGGAACAAAATATCTTTGAAAGTTTCTGAAATGAGAAATGTTCTTTCCTTCCTCCATGCCTCACTGAACTACAAGTAGGAAGTCAAAACTGGTTAGAGGAACTGAAGAGAATTAAGTAAATATGTCTCAGTATATATTTGCAGAGAAAACAAACCAAAGGGTCAAATAGGTAATGAAAAAGAAGTGAGTGTGACTTTTTTAATGTCATTGGAATATTCATACACTCCAAATTTTCTCCAATTTTTTACTTTTCATAAGTCAAGAGCTATATGGTGGTTTATTTTATTTTTGCGTTCCACGATAAAAATCTTGAACATTCAGAAAAGGGTCATACTCTCTTCTCATACTAAGAATGGAGATTTTTGAAGTGACTCAGTGTCAAATGTTCATGCTGCTGTGAAAGCCTAAAATTATGCCTAGTGTGGCTTGATTTGGTTTTCCCAAGGTCACACTGGATCAATGGAATCAAAGGACAAGTTTTTCGTGTTTCAGTCTTGCAAGAAGTAAATAAGTCACAGCCTGAATCCTCTCATTCATAAAAAGCTAATAGGACTCAAGCAAGTTTGAATATCAGTTAATTAAAATACAAAAAGGAAAGGAAATATGAAATGTAAATAGCCTAGTGAAGTGAAAATTGGAGCATATGTCCTTGGAATTAATATAAATCAACTTGGTACATAAAGAATAATTCTCAAAATTTTTAAGCCTTTAAATCATATGCATTTGAGTTTTTACCTTTGCTCAAAGATGCACTAATACCATTGAAAAATAATCTTCCTGTTATCACTATGTTTTTATACACTTCTGCATAATTAGAAATCCTTTGCACTCCAGAAGGAAAATAAATGGGTTTAGTGTTTGAATCACAATTAAATGGAAGAGGATAAGCAGAATTTCTCTGAGCAGCATGGATTGAAAGAATCTTCTACATTTACAGCATAACTATAAGTTTTCGTAGTGGTGGAATTTTCATACTTAAACTATTAGCAACATTTTATTATATCGAATAAAAAAAAGCTTTTTAATGTTTAATGAGAAAATTCCCATATTAGTTCTTGCTGTTTTTTTCAAGTTGAGGTAATTCTGTGTATTTTGCCATGCCTTAAAACTAAGCAGATCTTAAGGTCACCATTTGTTGAATAGAGAAATTTAGAAAGATCATGGCAGAAGGATGTACACGATGGTTTGCTGAGGAGTTGTAGTGATTTGCTCTCTTGTTCTTGGCCTTTCTCTTTTCTCGCTCTGACCTGTGTTTCTCTCTCTGGTTTTGCTGAGTTCTTGCAGTGACCCCTCTTTATCTGTGCCAGAGGCAGCACAGTTGTGTCAGAGAGTCCCAGCTCCCCCAGCCTGTGCTCTGAGCTGCCCCCGGGCTGTGTGGATGTGTGAGCACAGCCCTTAACCCGGGCTGGAACATCACTGGTTTTGAGCAGGGAATTTCCTCAGGCTCAGGCGCTGCTGACAGCACTCTCAGTGCCCTGGCCAGCTGGGAGTGCACATGGGGCAAGTGTGTGCCCTTCTGAAAAGTACTGCTCTTCTGTGTGACTGTGTCACTCTGAATCTGCTCCCTTGGCTTTGGTTTCATACTGAGTGATTGTGGGTTCACTGGCACAGAGTCTGACTGCACATCGTGAACTCTTGAATCATTTACAACTTGCATTTTGAATCGTTTACAACTTGCGTTAAGTGTGTGTGGGATAGATCTTTGTATTTGAAGACCTTTGCAATTCCTAAGTCTTGTAATCTGTTGGGTTTTTTAAACTTACTCAACTGTACTCTGGAGTAATCATTTTATTTCTTGAGAAATGTTTTTAAGTGCTGCTAGAAGGTTAATTTTCATAGTATCAGAAGTATTGTAAGATATTTTAGGTCTAGCCTGAAAAAATATTGCTAAAAATTTCTGGTTCCAACTGGGGTCGGTGGGTAAGCTAATTTCTTCTGCAATATATGTCTGGTACTTCTGTTGCGCTTAATTTCAGGTATTTAACAAAATAACATTAAGAAATACATTCCCATACATTCCCTTGATTATGATCTGCTTGCAGATAAGCCCCATAGTCTTTTTTATAATGATTTTTTAAAACCGCCATAATAAACATTTTATCTTTTGATCAGTCCTAGGAGCTGTTGTGTGCGTGTTCATCTGCATCTTTCTGTTGGAAAGATTTCTTCAGTCTTCAAATGCCAAGCAAGCATATCATTGTGGTGATTTGCAACTGTGTCATGATGTAAATGTTAAAGATGGAATACAGTATTAAACTCTTTGTATATAGTATTAGATAATTTGCCTAAGTGATCTACAATAGGTATTTCAGCAATAAAATTTTGAAATAAAATAGCAACCAGGTGCAACACTGTGTTAAGTAGTAATTATGTAATACCTTAAAAATCTATAATCATATACTGAAGAGGTTGTGAGAGCTGCAGGTTTTGAGGAATTCTGCAGAGTGACGGTGGGGAGGTTTAAATAGTCAATATTCATCCTGCTATGTAGTTATCCTGGTAGGGAATCAGACTGTTACAGTGAGCCAGTGAAGATTTACTGCCTGAAAACCTGGTGATATTGTTAAGGCTCCACTCAATTTGTGAAGTCCCAGATCACTTCTTATGACTACCTGTGCTTTTCCTGTGGGTTTTATGAAAAGAGGACAGAGGGCACCTTTTATTCCAAATAATCTATTTTATCCTTTCTTTCTGAGAGATAGTTTAGCGATACGACTTAAAGAAAAAAAACCCCAAGAAAACACATGGTCTTGTAATTTCATAGCAGAGGCCAAAACCAATGGTCTGGGTTTCTAATACTGGGGGAAAGGAAGGACTGCCAAGGTATCTGTAACAGATGATAAATCCTTTTGAACATCTGGACACTTATCCAGATGATTGTTTTGGAATTATTAAGTGTTAGATCATTAACACTGAGATTAGCTATATGATCTCTGCCACTCTAGCATGAGATGTATCCCAAATGTTAATGAATGCATCTATATAACATGGTAGTTAAAAAAAAATAATCTCCAGTTTGCAGACACGGGATAAATATTGAATATAACTACATTCCCAAATCTACTAAAGATGTGAGAGGAATTATCTGTGATTCACCTAAAATTAATGAAATAGAAAATATTTGACAAGCTTGGGAATTGTACCCCCAGCATGTGGGTTTTGAGGAAGACCTTACCTCTGTCATCTTTAATTAATCTTGATAATTATGAAAGCATCATGTCATCCCACAGAAGACTCAATGCTTTTCATCTAGAGGTATCAGAGGGTATTTAACATTGCTAATGTGAATTCTAATACATGCAAATTACTTCAGGAGTGTGGCACATTTCTACCCAAACACTTTTTATTTCACCAAGTACTTGGCATTTAGTTCATCTTTGGAGGATGATGCATACTAAAACATGCCTGACATAATATGGAAACAGCAGTATTTTGTGGAAATGATACCAGAATAATACATAGATAATAGCACTCTGCTGACAGTGATACATAACAGCCACTTGCTTTTCTTCTGGTGAAGTCAATACATGCTAAACACCTTCATTTTATACTGCTAAAGACTCAAAAGACCCCATGATTATTTTAGTCCCTTTTTTTCTTGTTTGTCATATACTTCTAGCTGGTAAATGGTATGTTAACCTCATTCAGAGGATTCCCCAGTCCCTATCCAAAAGAGGAAGCAAGGATGTAATCGGCCCTGGCCTCATTAAAATCTTTCTAATGTAATCTGTTGTTCTCAAAAAGCTTAGCCTCAGATCTACCAAATGTATTTTAATTACGTTTTAGATGGATTGTGTCTGGAGCTGTGCAGTTGCTGAAGCAAATTAATCCATTAGATCAGCCAGTTTGAATTCTTTGTATGAGAAAATTTGCAAAAGACTTAGAGGAGCTGATGAGACTCAATATGGCTTTTTCAACAGCAGTTTTATATTTCATCTTTTTGTCCCCTGCCTCTGCATGGACTTTATTAAAAAAGAAAAAAAATATAGTGTATGCTTCAGTGTGATGCATAATTTTCATGATACTAGCACAGGTGCACACAGCAGTGAAGCTATAATAATTTATCTAACTCTGAAATTGCTACAATTATTATTGAAAGTATGCAATGAACAGTAGATACCATTTATGATATTAAATAGAAAAATAAATTTTCAGTTAAAGGGTGCTATCTTGAAAAATTTCATTTTCCATGGCAAATGATCCTAGTTTGTTTAATAAACAAACACTAAGCAAGTCAGTGGTTGACTGACTGGGAAGTCAGTAAGTTGACCAATTCATTAATAGTTTTTTAGATCTTGCTAAATACAGTTTATTGTCTTCAAAGTACCACTAATTATTTTAATTAACTTTGAAGTGTATCTTTTCTTTCTCTGACTGTGCCTGTTATTTTGAACCCAAGAGGGCTTTCTAGTCTTTAGATGTGTTTATTTCATTTCAAGATACATTTTAACTCCAAACATCTTGAACTGCCTGTATTCTCAAAGGAAATGTGTGGCCTTCTCCCTCCATGTCGTCTACGTGCCTGAATGGGAATATGGGAACCTTGTGGACTTATTGAAGTTTGGTCAATAAACAAATAGGGTTGGTGGTTTTATACTGGGGGGTATTTGAGGAATTATGGTAAACATGTAGACAGATTTTAAAACCAAAATTATTTAAGTGAATAGGCTGGTACTGAAGAGAGTTGAACATGCTGCACTCTATACTTGAAAATCAATATATNACTAGAAGTGAGAATATTAAGGTTTCCAAGAAGGATGAAATAGTGATCTTCATCTCATTATTTCCTCTCAGTCAATCATCTTCAAATGTTGCAATGTCATCTAAGAAAATGCAGGGGAAGTTGTCTTGAAAAATAGAGGGAGAAGAGGTTAAGAGGAAGGAAGAATAAGAGAAATGATGAATGGAGGAAACATTTCACGTTTTCATCATTTTTGTTAATATCTTCTTAAAGTCTGTCTTTCGGTTTCTTCTTGTCAGCCTATGGAAGGAGGATGTTTTCTGACAGTGGGGAAGCTGCAGGAACCAGAGTGAAGTGCCAGGGCTGCTCAAGATGCTGCTAAGATGGATCTCAGAGGAGCAGCCACCTCTGTGTGTGCTCAAAGATTTCCTTATTAGTTAGATCAGTCAGGAGGTCTAAGGGAAGAGCATTTTCCCCCAGTGGAGCTCAGTTAGGAGCCCTGGTTTCCTGGGGCACTGCAAATGGGCTCAGCAGTTCGGCATTTAAATCACTTTGGCCTGTGCTCAGTGCAGCTTAGCACAGTGGCACTGCACAGGCAGAAAGCTCAGCTGCAGAAACAGCATCATGCTGCTTTGCTTTTGTTTTTTTCCAGTGTTTAAGTGCCCCCAAGGAGATCCTCTATGTGGGCTAAACATTTGTTTTCCATGGATTTCATCTTCCTGGGGCTTGCAGAGCTAGACCTTTATGTGCTAGCTCAGACCCTGCTCTTGGAGCCTGTGCTCGTGAGAGGTCCCAGTGACACCATGTGAGGTGAAAGGTTTCTTGAAAACTGGCATCCTCAGCTGGTGGTTTTTTATACTTCAGCAAACATGGGTCTCAAAAAATTCTACCTTGTTTGCTCCTTCCTTCCTTGTTCATTCACTTCCTGGTGAAAAAATAAACCAAAACCAAACAAAAACCAAAAAAAACCTCTTATGTACAGGGTAAATAACTCCAGATCACTTTTTCACTGATACTGTTTTTTATTTTTCTATAAAAGGAGTCAAAAAAGCCGTTTGTTTTCCTGGTAACATGTAGGTAAGGTTTTTAAAGTGGGCTGAAGTTTATTAGAGAGACAGGTAGAACAACCTCACAGCCCCATCCCCAAATATCTGCCCATGACTGAAGCTTTCTACAGTGTGGGCATTTCAAATCTAGTTATGACAATTTGTTATGTTCAAAGCTTTGTTGTCCTGTCATACTTAATAACAAAAACTACAGCTATGGCTTGAAAAAGAAAGTTTGAGCTCCATCAGCTCCATTGCAAGATAATTTTTCTACTCCCAAATACGTGTATGGTCATACTGCTCTTACCCTTATCATTGCTTTGCCATGAAGTGAGAAGAAGAGCAAATGCATAAATTATAACAGTTAATACAATTGTATTTGGTTGGACAAATGTTGCTCAAATTTCATCCTTAAGGTTAATGTTTAAGTTATATTCATTTACTGAATTGATTCTTTGCAACCTGCTCAGCTTTGCTGTGACATTCACATTTGAAAACAAAACCCTATTTTAAACTACCAAATCTTACAAGGTTTGGCATTAAAGGCAAATGTTATTTTGCATCAGCTATGTTGTACACAGCCTTTCTATTGCTAAATTAGAGAGAAGTTTAAAGTCTGTGATGAAAACTTGAAATTGATAGCATTGAAATTGTTGTTTCTTTATTAAGTGCACCTTTTTTATTATATAAATTTAGAAGCTTTTTCTGTGCCATGTATAACTTTGCTGGGCTTTATATGTCTTGGCTCTGATATAAGGTGAGCACACTTTTCTGATGAGCATTACATTGTCCTCAATGCAATTCCATGGTGCTGTAAGACAACAGTTTATTGCAATAAATTCAAATTTATTGGAAGTTAGTGAATTTGTTCAAGCATAAATTTCCCTTAGCATTTCTAACATTATTTCAGCCATTCCTTTCTCTGAAAAATGCTGGAGAACGCTCACAGAGGACCATGTACAGTTCTTGTCTATTATCAACCTTTTTTTTTTTTTTAATTCAAAATGTTTTGCCTTCAGGCTGCTGAATGTTTTTGTTGACCTGTTTTGTCAGCTGATGGTTGCACCCTCAATCACAAGATTTATCTAATATCTTCTCAAAACTAAGAATATACAACCCAATAGTTAAGTATTTTGAAATAGAGGGGGGAAAAAAACCCAAACCATGCAATAGAGGCAACAAATAAAGGTTTATTTATTTGCTATAGAAACATTTTTCCAGTGAAACATTTTCCAGTGAGGTTTTCAAACGGAACTGACATCTGCAAATTCAATAGGTAATTTTAACTATAATAAAGTCTTGAAAAAGGTTTGGTTTTTTCCCTAAGCAGAAATGTCCTATTTTAATGAATATTTTTGAGAAAGTGAACTCTTCTACTCTCACCCCCAGGAAAAGAAACTTAGTGGTGGTAACAAAGCTTCTGAGAATCAGGCCTGAATAGCAAGCTCTTTTCTAATGCTGGTATTGAAAATAGTCACTGATTTAATTCTCGGATTGTTATTACAATTACGTAGTTTGTCCTTGTTTTGATTGTGGAGGGAAAAGATTAAATATTTTGCCTTTAAGTCTAAACCAGTATGGAAAGCACCACCTTCCTCCTGACTGCAGACACAAGTGCATTGCGTGTGGTATCTGTTAATGTCAGTCAATGCAGCTTCTGATGCCCTCTGGCATCAGCCTCTGACTTAGAGGGAAATTTGTTCTGTCAATGTATTCAGGAACTACAGAAACCTTAAATGTTCAATGACAAACACAACTCTTTTTTGGCACAGTGAAAGGGGGAACTGTGGTATGATGCTTTTCTTTTTCATTTTGTTTTAATAAATGGATGGTATATCCTCTGGAACTTATAGCTTCCAAAACAATGTATGTTGTAGTTATTTTTCTCTTGCATTTTTACCAAGTTTCTGCCTGCTTTCCTAAAGGAAAATGGAGAATGGTTTGTCAAAGTCTAGAATTCAAAATGAAAAATAAGAGGAGGAAGGTAGGCTGATAGGCATTCAAGCCCATAGGACTTGTTGAAAAAGGATCACCATACAGAATTGCTGTTTTTGAAGTAATGACACAGAAAAGTGATGAGTGTTAAAAAATAAATTAGATTTGCAGAAAATTTTGAGTCTAAATTTGTTTCCAAGGTAGTGAAATAATCCTACAACTAAATCTTTTGACATAATTGCTGTGTATCATTTATGCAACTTTCCCTTAAAATAATGCATTCAGTCCTTTTTTTAGCTCCACCATTTTGGAATAGCCACAGAAGCAGTTCTTTTTTTTTTTTTTTTTCTTAACAGAGATCATAAAATTCACTATCTAAAATAAAGCTATTCCCAGCAATTTTTCCAGGTAAACAGTTCCAGCTTTCTCAACTGTAAATGGTCTTTACCTTAATAAATCTGTGTTCATTTGAAAGATTAGTTGATGTGACCTTGTTCAGAGCACCAATAAACTAATTTAAAATATGGAGAAGTATTCTGTGGAATTCCTCTAGACTGAACAATGTTCTTGGGTTCTCCAGAATCTCTTACATAAACAAAATTGACATAATGTATAAATTGCATCCCCACTGCTATGATGTATGACTAGACTCTCATCTGTGCAGATGTTTTCTTGTGTCAAAGTTTAATATAAGATAATTTTTATATAAGATAATTTATTTGAAACACTGTGAGTGACAATTTTTTCTGTAACTGTTAGCATGAAAAACTGTATTGACTGATGTATGCATGTATGCTCTCCTTTTTGATCTTTCTTGATGTTGAAAGGCTAGTGTTGGTGTTTGCAATATTTCTCTTTAATTTTTAAAATTAAGTTTACAAAGCTAGATGTAAACATTGAAGAGTCTCAATGGAATTAAATATTAAAGCACCCTGAAGCTACTTTTAGTGCTGCAAAATGAGAAAATTGAGATAAGAAATAAAAAACATGCTCAGCATGTAAATATACATTTCCAAGTAATAGGATTTGGCCAGGAACCACTGTGTTGTTTTTGTTTTTTTTTTTTTTTTCATTTTGCCTTGCCTGTAGTATTTAAAACAGTAAGAATATGCCAAGGACTATTAGTTTTTTACAGTGGTGCTGTACCATAGGAAACAGGAAAATGTCTAAGTCGGCAGACTATCACTGATGATTGTGTGCTAAATTTCTGGAGATTTCTTGAGCAGGGATCATGATGTTAACAACAGTTGGTCAAACTGCATTTGTCATTTATTTGGAACTGACTGCATCTGCTCTATTGTCACTACTGTCCTCCAGTTGCATGCATACAGCCAGATTCAGTGGGAATTCTGGCTTGCTTTTCCTATATAATCTGGACCAGGCATGCATGATGTTCCTGTCCCTGCTCTCCTACTGAGACTGTGGCTTTACTGTTGGACTTAAAAGGCATTTGATCACAAGCCTAGTTACCACCAATAACAAATCTGAATAACCATGAGGAAGCATTTATTCTCCAAATGTCATGCTCCTAACTTCCACGATGCAACATGATTCCATGATTATATTAGGAAGCTTCATGACTGTTCTTTCTCCATCTCTGCTTTCTGTCAAAGTTTCAACATCCTGGAATCACAGGGAAGCTCTGGATAAGTTTTGTCCAACCTCTGCCATATTTTTTATATTAAGTACCATTATATTGACTTCCTCCAAGCTGTTTCTTGCTTGTGGTTCACATTCTTGCTGGCATTTGGAAAAGAAATTTAAAAATAAAATTTGAGTTTTATTTTTAGACACTGTAAATCACCATGAAGAGTGCTGTGATAACAAAAGCAGCCAGTGAGTGTAATATTGAGAATTATGTGTCAATATTTAGTACCAGAACTGCAGGCTGAATTTTCTATTAGTTTTACACAATTGTGAAATGAATTTTAAGAGGAAAATAATCAACAGAAGGGACAGAAATTGAGTGTTGTGTGGAGCTGCTAATTCAGTTCATATCCGTGAATTAATTTTCAAAGCAATTGGATAAATTCTGGTCTTACTTATTCCTTTAGTCATTTCAGACATTAATTTCTGAGAATCATATCTGGGATAATAACTTTCAGTATAGAGTTATGTCTGTACACTTCTAGATCTTAGTTGTAGCTCTTTATTACTTGTGCATTAGTCATTGCCCTTTTTAATAATCTTAGACATTGAAATAAGTAAAATCAAAGACAAATATCCTGGATCCAGCAACAAAGAACACTGTTACCAATCTTAATTACTTTTCTTTTACATTTGTCTTCAACAAGTCATTCATACAGAAATAGGACCAAACGGTATTGATACTGGTTTCTGTTGAGGGTGAGTTAATATTAGCAGTAAAATGAGTTTTTCTATTCTAGGGAAGACAGCTTTGTGTTTCTTCTTGATATGCGTCCTTTCTACTGGACAGAATCAGAGACAAAATCCTCAATTTTTCTGTCTTATTTCCAGTGTGGGTAAGAATTGGATGTTTAACTTCTGAGGTGATGAATACGAGACACATTCTAAAAGCAGAAGTGTCTGGAGTTCTCCAGACTAAACTATGCAAACAAAACTGACTCTTTTCCTTTTTTCCCCCCTTTTTTTTTCCCTCTTCTTTTTAAAGAAGTGTGCAAATATTTGGTTGAAGTCTTATCTAGGGTATAGTGAGGAGCAGAAAATCAAGAGGCAATTCTGATTTCAGGTGTATTCAATGCACGTGAACTTCTCTGCATGAATTTCAGACTTCACTGGCTGAGTGCTAATTCAATTCATTCTCTTGTAAGGCTTTCAGGAAAGTAATTTTGTCTTTAACTTCTAGCAGTAACAAAGGCATATTTTAAGACAGCAGCTTTTATGGCAATACAATGTAATGATATACTCATGAAAGAACTGATTTGCATTTGTGCTTGGCATTGCAAACTGCAATGCGTGTTATGCATTCATTTAAACATTGATAAATGAAAAAGGAACTGAACAAAAACCTGAGCTTGCTAATTAATCACCCCATGTGATTGTAAATCTGTTTTGATAATACTACCTTTTTAGTAAGATGCCCTTAAAAGAGTGAAATGCTTATGCATTTCTGAATAAAACTAGAAGTGTTTAAATAATAACCTAACTTAAAATACGTATTGATCCTGCTTTATGCTTTCCTAGTTCTAATCTGTGGCTGTAGACACCGAAGCACCACAAGGAAATCGATATCTTTCTAAGCAGCCAAGAAATGGAGATTTTGCCTAGAATCTCTCAGAACAAGGTGTTCTCACATAGGTAACACGTAGACCTGCAAACCTGACCTGACATCTCCTCACCCACAGAGCTATCAGTGTTAAGCAGAAATTAACACGGGCCAATCCTTCAGCACTGTGTGTTGAGATCTGATGCCTTCTGACATCGGGAGTCACTTCAGAGTCTAGGTAACCTAAATATGGGAAGGCATTAAAAATGTACTCTTCTTTCCTCTCATCATTGCTTTCCTGGGGTGTTTAACTTTAGGATCCTCAGTGTTTTGTTGCTGACTGCATTTTTCTAAGATGGAGCAATTTATAGGGAAAAAGATACTCACCTTTGCAAAAAAAAAGGCCCAAAGAAAAGCTACCTGGTTTTTATTCTTATTTGCTTTTTCGATTTGATACTTGAAATGTTCCAGTAGCCTAGTAGCCTAAAAAAATTTCTGACATAACTTGGAATATTATTTCTACTAAAAATCTGTAGTTGTTTGTTTTTTTTTTCTCATCCATTGTTAGTATTGCATTTGATGAGTGTTTCAAGAAGTAATAATTGGAAGTTAGAGATATGCAGAGTTCTGGATATAAATTCAGATTATCACAATAGTTCAATTTCAAAGAGGTAATTAGATAATCTTGATCTCATGTCTTTAGTCTAACATTTTTTCTACCAGTCAGTGTGTGAAGAAAGCAATTGGTCATTTTGGCTTTGGTAAAAAGATATGAATGTGTACAGTTTTTGAGGATCACAGGATTAGGATGTTATGGTGAGAAGATATTATGTTCTTCCTCTGAATTCCTTCCACGGGCTTTGGTTCAGGATTGTCACCTTTACCCTCTCTGTGTTAAGTGGTCAAGCTTATCAAATACATTTTATACAGTCAGCTGCAGACACAGTGTCAATGGCTTTGGTTTGCTTTCTGCCTAGTTTACCCATTGATTTGCTTTCCTTGTTGAAATGGACTTTATCATCTCATGAGCTGTGTAAGCTTGCTTGACTTGAAATCCATCCTTCCAGCTTATTTGTGACCGATCTTGTACCTTGGTGTTTCTACCTCCCCCCCCCCCCGCCCCCCACGTACCCTCTGGCTTCTTAAACCATTGAAGTTTCAGCATTAATGCTTAATTGCTGTGACCTCTGGATTCATTAAATACAGTTGACTTAACTTTTCTGAATATGAGAGCAGATTTTCAGCTTGTGTTTAAAAAAAAAAAAAAGAAAAAAAAAATTCTAACCAGGACCTGTTTTGCTTTGCTGTAACTCAATTGCTCAATTGCCACAAATGGGAATCAGTTCAATTAAAAAGAAAACTTAGATGTATTAAGAGACACATACTGATATTTTTCACTTAGTATGGCATTAGGGATAAAACTTAATTTTGAAAAGAAAGCATGGAGAGGAAATCTGTTCTTTTTATTTTCCTGTAGAAGCAGTAGATAGCCTGGAAGCTTGTATGCTCTACTTATATTGTCCTGCCTACACAGCCAGTGCAACTTCTTTCTCACCAGGAATGAACAAGCAAACAAAAGAAAAACCCAACCCTGATCAAACAGACTACTAAATGTGAAAAGTCTGTGTTGAATTATTCTGTACTCGAAGTAATTGCTTCCAGGTGTCATCTCAGTTCTGTGAGAGTTGTCAGTTGTTTGATTGTGTTTTGAGAATTTGGCTCTGTCATGCCTATTGATTTTCTTCCTTTCAGCTTGAAAGATCAGAAGTCTTCTGCTAATATGATAAAAAAATATTTCTATTCATTTGTTTTTATTTTTTTATTAACAGTTTGTCCATGCAATATGACATGTGCTGCTTTAGGACTGTCAGTGTATAAAATAAACTATACTGAGGTAACATACATACTTAGCATGTGTTGACATTACTTGAACCTGTAATATCTTCCAGTGCAAAAGGTATGTCAAGTTTGTTTTAGTTTTTGAACTATGAGAAGGATAAGAAACTATTTCCAAAGACTTTTAGAAATAAATGGGGGTAAGAAGGTTGCTAAAGTGTTTTATCATTGCTCAGGAGACATCTCCAAAAGGAAAGACATAACTTTCTACTGAAATACTTTCAAATAGCAGCATTCAAATGGTTTTAAAATACATACTGTCATTTTCTAAGTATTTATTGTTGTATTTTATATGAAAACCTGTTTCTGATACCATCTACACTTTTTTTTCTAAAGAAAAAAAAAGGAAAACTTTTGATGTAAAACTCCATGTAATGTTAAAACCCCACTAGGCTCACAGTGAATACTATAAATTAAATATAATGGTAATCAGCGTCAGCATTTAGCATGTGATATGGAAATCTGTGATTTCCATTGATTGCAGGGAAATTATCCATATGCCATTTACGCAATATGCGAGTAGAGCAAAAGTACTTTTTACCACTAGCATTGGTGTATTTTGCAATTAGGGTGCATCTTTAATCCCAGGTGGGCACAGGGCAGTTCACAACTCGGGAGTCTGGCACAGCAGCAGTCACAAATGCATGCTTAATTTGAAGCACCGAAATAGTTTCAGCAATTATGACTGAAAGATTGCCCTGGATTTAGTCGTGTTGTAGCAGCTGTGTGCAGCCAGTGCTGGATATCTTGTGTGTGCCACTCATCTCATAGACACCCAGCTGCTGTCAGTACTTCTTTGTAAATTGATTGAGGTTAAACACTCTCCTTACAAACTTCTGTCTCGGAATGAGGATATTTCAGCAATAGTTGTCTTTGATTTTTCATCAGTTATTTCTTCTTGTTAAGCTGAAGAATTGGCTTCATAGCCATCTTGAATAAGATCTTACTCAACATTTCATAAAAGAAACACATTTACATTTACAAAGTATGTTTCTGTTACACTAATATGAAGGAGTGAGGGGGAAATGTCTTTTGAGCTCTTCTAAAATAATGAAGTATGTGGACTTTGGGTTGCTACAGTATTGTTCATTCCTAGAGGAATTAAATTCCTTCACATCAAGTTAAGTAATTGTGCTGCCTTGATGCTCTCAGAAGTGTAATTTTTAAGAAACATTTTGGTTTACTTGCAAATCTGTCCCTTTATTTCAGTATTATTTAATTGCTTATATAAAAGCTTCTCCACTAATCCATGTTTTCCATTTCTTTCAAAATACATTTTCCTATTACAGGTAATAATAACTGTTAACTCAGCAGGCAGACCACTCTAAGGTCTAAAACAAGTGCATCTTTAAATAAGGCTAACAAAATGTGAATCTTTAAATAAGGCAACAAAGTGAAAAATGTAAAAGAATGTCACAATAATCAGTGGCTGCAACCACTTAAAAAACCCCCTAGACAACTGAAGGGCTAGGAAAGCAAGTACAAATTAGGGGAAACTCAAAAACCAAGATACTAAAACCACAAAAGAGCTCTTGTCAAGAATAAACTTGACAAAACATGATATATATGCATGGTGCCTTACAACCCTCCCCAAATCCGAACTTCCTTGCAACCTAACGATTCCTTTGCTAAAAAGACATCTGTATGTGAACAGTGGCAGCTAGGATGCAGCTAAGTAGAAGAAACAAAATTTTTTTATGCAAACCTGAAAGCTGAGCAAAATATTTTGCCATTTCCGATATGTGAACTCCACACAGTCCAAACAGTCTGAGTTTGGAATTAAATATACAGCTGAAGGATTTTTCTACTTAAATATTAGTTCATCATGAAAGCATAAAGTGATTAAATATATCCTGTCTGTTTTGTACTGTGGAGACATGTAAGCTTGAAATCAAACTGTAAAAATGAAGTATTGAAATTTAATTGAAAATTTCTCTTCCTTGAATTAGTGTTAATTCATTTGACTTTGATAGAAACTTAATTTCCAGTTTTGAATGTTAATGACATATAATAGAAAGTTAAATACAGGCATGTACCTTGTAGGAAGAAAAATCAGGAAGAAAAGTAGTTTAGCTAATTAAAATACTGTGGAAATTTGGAGCAGGTTTAATCTTCATTTTATACATTTCTTATAATGTTCTTCTTAGTGACATTAAACTATAAAAGAACTTCTAGAAGTCTGTTGAAAGGAGAAGGAAGGAGTCACTTACTGGCTTTTTACTCTTTGCACCTATCTGATATATTAAGAAAATCAACAGCACAGAGATTATGCTCTTCTGCAAAGGACTGCTGAGTTTTTTTAAGCACTTTTACTGGTGAATCATTATGCTCAAAATTAGGATTAGAAACTGAATTTGGGAATTCAGATACTGGACAGATCTATTGAAGAACATTGCAAGCTTACTAGGATTAGAATGGTGGTTAGCATCTGAAGGATGCTTTGGTTCTCTTATCCGCCTGCATAATTAGGTGTTAATTAAAACAAGTGTTAGGACTGTTTTGAGAACTACTGCTGAAGACCTCTGGTTATTAGCTTTCTTTAGGTTTACAGAGCTAAAATTATTTTTGATCCCAGGTGAAACTGTACTGATGAAACAGTTGTTTCAGTGTGTGCTTTTGTAAAATTAAGATGCCTTCAGCTAGGATGAAAGCTAGGATTGGGCTGAAGGTAGGAGCAAGATTCCATAAATCAGGGTATAAGAACTCAATTAATTTTTGTCCAGTGCCAGTGCTCCAGTTTTTGAACAAGTACTGGTGTGAGGACAAACAAGAACTGACTTCTACTCTGCTCTGTTCCAAGTTTTCAGTTAATATAAGGGGTTTGGAAGGTATATAATAAAGGAAGACCTACAGGACTACCTGCTGATACTTGTATTGACTGGTTCAAGCTAGAAGGCAGCTTAGATGTTGGGAAAAGAGAAATGAAAACTCAGTTTGACAGGTTTTTGAAGTGTCTCGGTTACAAAAAACACAGCTCTTAATTTTGGTGGGTGTTGGTTCACTGCCATTTTCTTAAGATTGAATCATGGCTTAACATTGCCTATGTACCTCTAGATATAGTTAGCAAAGGTGAAGGAAACAAAGGTGCAAGTCTAACCTTATTTTCTTTTTTCTTTTAGGTCAAATAGTTGGAGAGAAACTCTAGGAATTTGTTCTTTGCAGGGCCTTACTAGCAAATGTGGAAGGTCTTTTTTTTTTTTTTTCTCCCCACTGAAAAATGAAATATGTCAGTGTAGTTGCCAAACCTTTGATCACTCTTCACTGTGATAATTTCTGGGCTCATGGAGTTCCTACACAGATGGTAAGATAGGCTGACATAGTATGTCTGAAATGACAACATTTCTCACGCTAGACAGAAGCACGGCGTGCCTCTGTGAGGGATATCTGCCTTGCTATCACTAGCTTTGGTTGACAGGAATTGCTTTGGATTTCTTTTTTCTCTCTGGGAGCTGGTGTGCACCTAGGAAGGCAAAACACAGCCCAGCGTTAGATGAAGGGGGATGATTTAAACAGAGACGTATTGTAAGTTACAAACATGGCATCTGCCTTTCTTGGCAAGAGAACTGAGAACCTGGAACGAGAATGTTTGGGAATGATGGGGATTCATTTCAGAACAAGGTCAGAAACATAAAAGCAAATTACATGGGCCGGTATGAACATTATTTTTCATTAAAAATCAGCACTCAAGCTTACTGTTAGATGCATTATTATGACCATATGTTAGGACTAAAGCAAAACAAAATGCATTTGGAAGATGCCATTGATCTTTAATGAGTGTGCTGTCTGTGATTTAATGAAGCATACAGCTTGACCAGTTCATGAAGTGGAAGGGATTTTCATTAGGGACATGTTGGCATAGCAAATGCTTGGTACATTTTAGCCTTTTGCAGTATGGTTTGCTGCAGCATTGAAGATTTGACCTTCATAATTCAGCAAAAAGACAACTGGAAGTTGAAAAGAATTTCCAGTGATTTGACTCACTATAGGAGCAATATTGCTTTTGATAAAAAGGTGTTGGGTTTTTTTTGTTTGTTTTTTTGTTTTAATGGGATATCATCGCTCATCTTGTGTGTAGCAAAATACTATAATCTCTCTTTGGTAGAAGCTTTTTAAAAATTTCTCATAGAATGAAGATTGCCAAAATTCATATGCAGTCTGGAAGTCATTATTTCAGGTTTATCAAGTTTCTGGAGGTTTACCAGGTTTTTTGGATAATGTAATGCCATTGATTTCAGGAAATTCTATTTCCAGAGTTTCTGAGGGCATCAAAAAACTTATTCAGATAAAGAAATATTCCTACATAAATGCTGCGGAATCTGACACTTTGTCTATCATGTGAAGTTTTTTAAGTCTCCAAGTATAGAAGACTACTTGTGCATTATGTTTGCCCTTGATACCTCTAAATCTTTGACTTCCAAAAGTGCTGGGCCATACTGAAGGGAGCTATCAGTTTTCTGGTATCTTACATCTTTTCACATCACAGTCAGTGCACTGAGGAAATGAACCTTATGTGTCTTTCTAAATTTTTGTGTTTAATGTGTTTAATCTGTGAACAGGGAATCCACACTAAAACTGATGTAGAGAGGTGAGACTGCATTCAAGTACAGAAGTGTTAAGCCTTTTTTTTTTTTTTTTTTTTTTTTTTCCACTGGGCCCAGAAATGCCTGAGACATCCTAGGTCTTTGCCAGTGCGATGTTTTTAGGAGCTTGACTTTATATCCACACACATATACAGATGCATTTCTATTTTTCCCTGCATAAGTCAATTAGTTCTTGATTATTAAATTTTGGGACTTGTACAGTGTGCTTAATTGTCTTATTAATTGTGAACCTCAGTACAAAGCCTTATTTGTCAGACAACTGCCAACTTTTTCTTAAGTGAATGTCCAAAGCTTGGAAGTTATGAGCAGAGATGAAAAAACAAAAAAAAAGCAGAACTCATTTTAAACATACAACTGCCATTGATTTTTGGTGTTATATATTGCAACAGAATTCATTCCTTTACATTGGTGGATATGAAAAATGAATTGAAGGTACTGTACAATAGATTTTCCGTTCGCATAAAATATAAGCACTGAAATGACAACCAAGCCTGTGTTCAAAACCATGAAGTCTTTTAATAAGCAAGACAAACTTGAAAATGGAATTTAAAACTCTAAACCATTGAAATCTGTTTTTAACTTTACAATACATTCAAGCAAATGGACTGTTCACGTGTGTCAAGTTAGGCATCTGCATAATTCTTTTGCAGAATCAAGACCTAAATTTGTCACTTGAAAAATAGCACTGGCCTATTTTAGATGCACAGATGAAAATGACTCTCCATTCGAACCTCCTCACAGCACGAGCTCTTAGCAGTTCTTTAGGGCCCAGGTGCCTAAGTGGCCTCAAAGTAGTCTCCTCTGAAAAGCAGGAAAATTGAAGAAAATTAATGAACTGATGAGAGCAAAGAAAGAGAACTAGAAAAGGGAATTAAATTTTTAAGTCTTATGATTTCTAGATTTTAAAACATGATTTTTTTTTTTAATACTGGTAATTTAAAAATTAAAGGTTTGACATGGTTGCAGGTGATCTCCCTCTCCTGCTGACATTTGCATCTCTTCTCACTCTGTTAAAAACCAATCAAATCATAATATACTCTTGCAAATTGTACATATAGATACTAATGTGAGTCCTTTAAATGTTTTTATTTTTGAAAGAAAGATAACATTTTTGTGTCCTATTTGTCTTGTTGCTTTAAATACTTGTTTGTTTGTTGCTTTAAATCTTCTGTTTGCTCAACTGTCACCTAAATACCCAGTTTGTGTTACTCGATTTAATAGCATCATATCCAACATCTTTGAGACCTAATGGCCAATATGAGTGGATGTGCCTTACATTTCTTTAACTATTAATCACTGAAAAATAGTCAGAAAAATTACTTATAGCCCAAGTGACCATTAATAATACTCAAATATAACGTGTCTAGGGGACATCAAGACTAACACCATTCTGTTGGGGAGGAAAACTGTGTCAGATTCTAGTGGTGGACCTTGGCAAGACTCCTGTAATGAAGCCAAGTGTTCTCCACTGCCTTCTCATACATACATCAGAACTTGAGGGTACGATGGTGAGGTGAGCTCAGCTTTATGGCACAGTTTTAGAGTGCACAGCTTCAGAAGCTTTGAACTAAACAGGTCTGTTAGTCTGCCTTTTCAAGTGCTTTTTAGTGGTTCCAATTTCAAAACAGCTTGAGGTTACTGCAGAAATACCTGCACTGAGGAGCCTTCCCTTTGCATATTGAATGAAACGAGGCCAGTTCATTCCATTATCTTTTGTCCAGAGCAATCCAGAAAAGATCCAGGGAGACCCGTCTTGACTTGTGAGGTGGTCACTGTTTTCCTTTTCTGCAGGGTCTGGCAGAGTTAGAGGCAAGTGCAGGGAGACTTTTCCTCCTGTAGTGGAGAGGCTCCACATACATTGCCTGCGTAGATACTAAATGAGTAACTGATAATCCAGCTGGATGATCTCAGAAACCTTTGCCAGCCTAATTGATTCTGTGCTCCTGTGATTTGCATGAACTGCTGATGTGTTACATTGCCCTTATGTTACTGTGCATTCTCTAAGCTGGTGAAAGCTGGAGAGAGGAATGTCAGGATTTCCTTGGGTCCCCATCCTTTACTTGTGTGTGTAGGTGCCTCTCTCTTGGATTTTTTCCTTGCTGATGGGTTATTTTCAGCTGTATTCCAGATATAGCTATTGTCTTTGTATGAGCCAAAGCTGACTCTTAGTTTTTGCCTGGATGTTGCCCTGCTGCTGAAAGCTACTAAAAACAATAATGATGACCTTCACTTTTTATACATTTTGAGATGGAAAAAGGAAAGAGCTTGAGAGCCACCTGTAAGATGGCTGTAAGATTTTCATATCACTTATATCACTCTTTAGAATTAAAAGTATCTGAATTCACATAACAATTTTTAGATCTATTAAAATAAATGTCAAGCAGAATTTAGATTTAAAATGCTCAGTGGTTCTGTGTAATTTGGATGATGATCCTGGCTGTCAGTAAACAATAAAAGTAACTTAAATTAAAGTTCCACCTACAATTCTATGCAGCTGTTCATCATTGCTGTGTTCTACTCCCAAACCTCAGAAAAGTTGTCTGACCAGGAATTTGCACACTGTCCATTTTTTTTGACTGAACCTCATTTCATCTATTATCAGGCACCTACAGTTCAATTTCTTAATACATATTCAACCTTTGAAATACTTGAAGCTTTGAAAATAAAACTCTGCACAAGAATATAGTTCTGATTGGCCATCTGAACAGACCGTGATGAATAGATGATATTGTGTTTTCTCATTGTGGTGCTATTACTATGCTCAAGTTTAATACAAATAATAAGGTAAGTCCTGCTTTAAGGAATCTGTGATCTTATTTATTAGCTGTGCTAAATTTCAGTAATAGAGTGGCAGGTGGTGCATTTGGAAATTAAAAACTAACTTGAGATATACAGCTGTAACTGCTTTAGCCAAACTTTATAGAGCCAGTCATGCAAAGAAAGTGAACTTATAAATAATATAATTAATTACTCCACACAACATTTACCTTGAAGGTTTTTTTTCTTTTAATTGCCTTTTTTAAAGTCATCCCATGGCTTAAAGGACCATGATGTAAGGCAGTAAACCTCTCTGCAAAATAATATAAGAAATTTAAATTTGAATAATGACATTGTGAATTATGGGGTATTTAAAAACTTTCTCCCCTTGCACTGCATCTGAAATTGGATAATGCAATTTAAAGGGATTTCTTGGCTTTATCAGTTTTGTTCCCTCAATGAAAGCTATTTTCATTGTCGTACAGCACTGAGAGAAAAGCTTGGGAGTGTATTCCGTTCCTTAGAGGAAAAACTCACACAAACTAAATACACCAAATTATTGGGCAAAGGTTGTCTGTGTTTGGATCGTGCACAAAATCTTGCGATCTCCAGAAAAGAACAAACTGACAATTTTACAGTAAACACAGCAGAAGCTTTGCCAATAAAGCTTATCACTACTCTGTAAAATGATGGAGACATTAGATTCCTGTCTTATCTGAACAATATTAGAAAATAGCGATTTTAGTCTGACATATCATTCTGAGAATGAATGAGCATGATTTCTTTTAGATTGCATTGTGATTGTTTTGCCAAGAAGTAAGACTAACACTTTGTTTGATTTTTGGATACAAGATATTTGTTTCCAGTAAGTTCTGAGTTAATATCACAAATCAGCAGAGCCAGCCTGAATGTTAATTACACAATTGGGAGAATCCCAACTGTATATGTTTCTTTTGAAGAGATGCCTGCAAAATTTCTCTTTTTGGCCTGTGTTTGACTCTCTATGTTTAGGAAACAAAGCATGAATGATACACTTTTTGTGGTGCTGCTTATCTGGTGCTTTTCCTTAGATTTTCTCCTTCTGTGGTTCCCCCCAATATCTACTGATCTTATGCTTTTTTTGTGTCAGCACTATTCTTTGTCAGAGCCATTTTTAAATAGTCTTATGCTCAGGAAATGTGTAAAACATGATTAAAGTTCTGTAAAAAATGTAATTATAGAAAATATAGAATTAACACTTAAAACAAAAATTAAATTTAGTAATAAAAACCTCTGCTGTTGGTTGGATCAGTGAAGCATGTGTATGTCCAGGAAATCATGTGCTCCATCCCTTCAGGGAAGAATTGGAAAAGGCAGCTGCTTCATACACACTCAAGATTATTGTCCCTTCTTTCCCATGAACTGCTGCCAGCCAAATGCCTCTTTGAAGCTAAGGGGTGGCAGCAAATGAAGCTGTTGCATGCTTCTTAACCATGAAATAACAGCAAATTTGGTATGTTTCACATTAGATTTGTATTAAAGCATATTCTTGATAGCAGCTCACAGCAGTACAACAAAGCTTCCTAATCAACCAGAATGCCAGTGTAAGATGCAGAAGTAATTTTGTCCTTGGAACCAAAAGACAATCTCCAATAAATCGACTTAATCTCTGTGGCGCTTGAGGCAGGTACTGAAAATTATTGGCATTGTGTGGGTGTGAAGAGTGTGAGGCAGGGAGGAGCCCGAGAGATTTACCTGGCATCTCACAGCAGGCAGCACCTTGGTCACACAGGTTCTGGGAAGTTGTGCTTGCTGCTTTCCCGTGGAATAAACAACACCTCTGAGTTTGAAGGAAAAGGGAGGAGCTGGTATTGGCAAAAATTCTGACAGTGAGGAGAATGAGAATGGGATAATGGAACCAACATATACTACAGCACATGGCTTACTGAAGTTTAAAAGACACATGACAGAAATAAAAAAAGAAAAACTAGTCAAGCATATGCTCCTTCCCAGCATACATTGTTAGTAAAGTGGGTTTGTAAGGTCAGTGCTAAAGTAATATCACTTCACAAAATAAAAAGGAATTTACCTCTGTCAGCTTTTATCAGAAATTCACCTTAAGAAAATTAGGCACTTTGATGTCCTTAAGAGACTATAATATAGTCAATAATAAACGGGCTCTTATCTGATTTTCAGTAGCCACAGGACCACATGTGGCTATTCAATCAGAATGTGGCAAGTTCATCTGAGACCTAAGGCAAACAAGCAAAACTTGTGTATTGTTGGCAGCATCCCATGAAAGGAGGAGCCATGGAACTTTAGTTAGGTGTTTTCATATAGAAGTCATGCATTATGTACAGTAGCTCTCTCTAAAACCAGTGAAAGCATGAAGAGACATTGGTGGAAAAGATTAAATTATATGCTGCAAGGAATGGAACTTTTCAGTAAGTAGCAAAATACAGAGTAGATAATTCTGATCTACTTGCCTGCATTAAAGAAGGCATTTTTTAATCTTCAAAGGTTAGTTTACAACCTACAGTCTCATTCTCAATGACCCTTTCAGACTATTTTCCTATGTCCTCTGTGCATTTTGTGCTGCTTTTTAATTTCTTTCTTGGTGTTGCTAAGTTGGTAGTGAACACTGTTTTTAGTATTTTCATTTAAAAAAGGGTATTTCTGAATTCCTACAAGGGCTGAAACATCTCATACCCTGGAAGTAAAAACATATTAAGGGCTGCACGCTTCTCATTTTGCTCATTCTCTATCCTTTTATATGGGAAATTACATAGCCCCTTCAAAAGCAGCCTATTCTCAGCACCAGATCAAATTAAAAGTGTCAACAGAGTTTGGATGCTTTCAGTTTCTATTTTTACGCACAATTGTAGGTTCATTGCTACAGGCTGGCAGATCCATGGTTCCAAATTCCAGCATTTCTGGATGGATTTTTCTTCCCCCCCAGCTGTTCTTTTTTTGTGGAGTGAAATTCTTCTCCATAAAATAGGCCAGTAAAAGAGGTTTCCTATCATTTCAGTGACCCAGTGAGGTTTTCTTCTTGGCAGAGTTTAAGCCTGTCTGCTGCAAACCAGATGTTGATCCTTTCTTTGCCCAGACTCATCTTTACGATAGAATAACATCTTTGTCTTACTATGACAACAGCTGGGAGGGGACTATATCCCTTCACCAATTCAAATAAAGATTTTTATGCTAAATTTTGCATGCAATACAATTGTCTAAACCCTTCAAACGTAAATGGAAAAGTAGATACATTCCAACAGTAATTAGTCCTGTTTTAAGTAATGGGAACTCAAGACCTTCAAAGTTTCTGTTCTCCTTCCATTGACCCAAGAAAGACATCTGTGTGGCTTACATCTGAACAACTGACTCTTAGGAATCTATCTAAATTGTACAAATCTCTTTAAAACATATTAACCGAAGTGTTCATTGGGTTCCCCTTCCTCGTCCTTAATGGCTATATGGAGAGGATGCCCCTGTCCAGAATGCCAGGGGCTGGCTGGAGCAAAGACTTTGTATAGCACCTGCCACCTCAGCCCTTTTGAGGAAACAAATGAACAACTTTTCTGTGGTTTGATTCTTACATGACTTTGGACTCTATAGCCTTAAACTTTTTTTTTTATCCCTCTCCTCTAAAAAGTAGGGAAATTCTATGTGTGCAAAGCCAACAATGATTTTGATGCTTGATAACATACCAAAGGGCTTTTTTTAATCTCAAATTTTATCCTTCTGAGACTTTTGCATCTTGAAAAAATAATCAGAAATTTCATGGGGAAAAAGAGTTTTTGAAAACTCCTTAAAATCACAAATGGAGCAGAAAAGTAGCAAGTTCTTCAATCATGGTTGTAATTTTCTCTCTTAAAATTTTAATTCACTTGGAAAAATCAGGCAAGGGGGTAAAAACAGCCTCTAAAGCTAAGCTTCTTAAATTTCAGAAAAATTGTTAATTTGAGGTTTGTGTTGTGCCTCACTTTAACTGAACCAGTCTCTCAATGTCACGTATTTGATTGCACCAAATTTTGCATTTTCAACTTTTTCCTGCATTAAAACAATAGAATGAATGCATCTTTACTCTCATTCTTTGTGTATTATTTTAGAGCTAGGAGCTGGTTAGCTCTCTCTTTAATGCCATAGTGTCTGGTTTATCAGCTCAATTTTTGGAAGTTTGTACTGTTTAATTCGAAGTCAGCTCATCATTGTACTTAATGTTACAGATTACAGAGATCACATTGGTGTTGTCACCATCACAAGTGGACAATATTCTCTATAGTTTCTGAATTAGGTGATAATGGTAATACTAGAACATGCTTTCAGGATTGACTAGTCCAGGTATTTTCAGTGCAACAATATATCTGATAAGAAAGAGGCATAGTTGTTTTTCAGATTGAGCGCTCACTGGTTATCAGTTCGTGGCTCATGCTATTTTAGGCAATTTATAAACAATAAGCTTATTAATTTAAGGAGTTCAACAAAGTGTTATCAATGTATGTATTTTATGCTGCAAGTTTAGCAGATGTTCTACAAGCAAAAGTGTGAGAAGGCCAAGAAGGATGAGACTACCACTCCTGCTGGCTTGCTCTTTTTAAGAGCAAAGATTTGACATATAGCAATGTTTAACAAAAATTTGGTTCACTAATTTAACTTAAGCCTCAGTTCTGCCCATCCAAAATATTATTCCACTGCTGTTTTTTTACCTATTATTTTATTTATAGTAAAATAATTCCTTGTGCTGAGAGTGGTACTGATAACATCTCAGAGCTGATGTTTCTTACCCTCTTGTACATTTATGACATTACTTTTCATGACAGCAATAGTCTAATGCTGGGTGGATTTCCCTGTGGGACAGGATTTATAGACATATAAATAAAATTAAGTTCGCACTAGAAAAACCGTATTCCGTTTGGCAGGCAGATTTGTCTTTCGCATAACTTCAGTCCTTCCTTGATGAGAAATTTGTTAGGGAGATCTATTTTTCTCTTGGAACAGATCAGATTTATGCTCACAGATGTATGGCCAGGCAGCCTACAGACTAACGTGTACCTTTAGGTGTGATGCAGAATGCCGATAGAGAGGTTTTACCATCAGGTTATCTCACTTCCTCAGGTTCAGCATTTTTGTAAACATGTCCAGTGATAAAACACTCCTAGGCTGCAGTCAAGTTCACTGATTTCTCTTGTAAATAGTTCAAGTCAGACTTATTCATAGAGTTTCTCCAAGAGTAATTCTTTGCCTTGATTCTTAAACAGCTTTAGGGCCCAGCAAGAAATATGGGATCCTATTCAGAAGAGCATTCAGCCATCA
This sequence comes from Turdus rufiventris, assembly GCA_013186435.1. Classification (NCBI taxonomy): domain Eukaryota; kingdom Metazoa; phylum Chordata; class Aves; order Passeriformes; family Turdidae; genus Turdus; species Turdus rufiventris. The sequence continues at coordinate 2,015,702 of PYHW01010582.1, read as the reverse complement.
GCAATCTAAATATAATGGCACAGGGAAAAAGCTTAGGTAAATATTACTGGCAAGTCTGAGAGTGAATGTTTCTTGCATTAACTGATTATCACAAGGTTTTATGCATTCAGCTCACCTTCATTTTAACGGTGTCATGAAGTTTTTACTGTTTCTACATCACTGCTTGAAGGTCAATAAAAAGATCTGATGAAAGATGACTTTTGCTTACCTTTATCTTCAGACAGATTATGTAAATCTGACATTAAGATATTTTGTCATATAATATCCAAATATTCAACTGCATCACTTAATGTTCCTTGTGTTGCAAGCTTTCTAGTTTCGTAATTTTGAAATTTCTTTCCTATGGTGGTCAGTCCAACAACAGACTGTAAAAAATATTTTTGAGGCAAAAATTATTTTAGCAGCAACAATTAAAAAGCTCTGTTGAAAAGACTGTTAGCAAATCATGTTATAGAAAAATATTTAGCTCTAAGCTATGTAGTATATATCAGATTTTAGAAAGAGAAATGTTTCAGAAGACAAAGAGTAAAGTGTTGTAATTGAAAACCACTGAAATGAAAATATACATGTGTATATTACAGACTGAGCAGCAAGGAAAGGAGAAATTCGTAGCTCTTTCATTCTTGTAAACTTACTAGAGTGAAATAAATCGATCCTATCTAAGTCAGAAAAGCATTAAATTAACACCACAGGGACCAGAATTTTCCTTGGGCATTGTTTTCCTGGACCTGTACTTTCCTCTCTGCCCTTTCATCCTGCCAAGGTTTTGCTCTCTTCCCTGGTAGCTACATTAAGGGATGTGACACACACAAGAGAAAAACAGTATGTTCATGGATTCGCTGTGTGCTCTACAGTTGTTTCTTAGCAGTTACTTTCAGTGGCAAAGCACAGGGACCCTGCTTTGGCTATTACTGACACGAGGTTAAAGTGCTGTGTGCTTTTCAATTGGCTAATACCCAATTAATGTGTCTCAGGCAGATGGAATTTGACATGAATTGCACAGTTCTGAAAGACTTTGCTGTCTTTCTTTATAGTAAGTTGAAATTAAAATCCACTTAGATTTGTAAGTCAGTTTATTTTTAAAATCCTCTGATATAACTAATAGTCTTTGACTTCCACTTTTCCAGATGCCCCTGCTGCCCCTGGATGCAGTCCAAGGATGCCTACCACTTATTCAGGCAGTTTGTACTGCATTAAAATCTCCTATTTTGAAAGAGGGACTTCTAAACTAGACAACTAAAGAAAAATTCTTACCTTAGTTAAAGCAGTGTAAATATTGAGAGAGACTCTGTACAGGTATTTTTTAGGCTTTTGTAATTTATTCTGTATCGTAAAAAAGCTGTTAGCCAATGCCTGTAGTGTTACTCAGTTGTTTTTCTAATTTAGAGCAGATGTAGCACCTAAAGCTATACTTTCAACTCCTTTTAAGAATCACATAGATTACCAGTTTTATTTTCTTAGACTTGTAAAAGCCTCTATACCAAACTTGGTCTTCATCCTATATACAACGTTACAGAATGAAATGCTCCAGGTTCTGCACAAATGTCCTGCATCTATCAGGAGGATCCTTAGCCTGTCTGTTATCCACTGATACTATCAGTCTTTTCTGGTAATACTCCACATGTGCAGCTTCCATGTTATTGTCTTAGAATGTCATTGCCAGTTTGACAGAATGCACTGTAATTGTTATAAGTTAGTCAATCTATGTTCATTTTCACTTTGGCATCCCTGAAGGGGACTGAATGTTGAGTAGGACCATAATTCTGCGTGCTCCCTCTTGGCTACACTGATTGAAATTTTGTTGGAACACATGAGGAAGCAGACAGTAACATCTGCTCTGCAGTGTATTACCTGTGTAATGTGCATGTAGTTCATGCTTAGCACAAATGTAGCGTATCCTCTGATGACAATGCAAAAATATGCTCAGAAATCTTGGTGCAAACCGGCAAGGCTGTGGCATTAAATATTTCTAGTCTCTAGATGAGCAAGCAGCTTGTGTCAATGGAGAGAAGGCAGGGCACCAGAAAACACACATGAACTTGGGTATCTAATTGCAGGACATATAATTTCACTAAAAATGAGCTGTAGGGAGCTGTAATACAGTGAGAAGTCAAAGTGAGACATGCTGGACTCTGCACTTGGACCCTACAAGTAAAGATTTTGGAATGATATTTAGCTGGAATGTTTTTGTCCCTTCATAATTCAAGGATTGCACAGTTATTCAACTTCTGAGAGCTGAAAAATATAAATATCACCATATTTTTCAGAGCCACTTGAAGTTTCCATCTGGAAAAAATTCCTTGAAACAGTCTTTTTCCTTCATATATTTCCTTCATGTGAATAGTGGTAAGTGAGCAGAAATTTGGGGAAAGAGCAATAATATCTGAAAATAAAGTTGTTTTATTTTGCTGATTTAATTTGAATAGCTCAAAAATAATAGTAAAAAACCTGATGTATTTAGAAGGTATAATCAAAGGTAGCTAGTCAAGAACCTCCTGCATTCTCCATCAGTATCAGGAATTCCATAAAAATATCTGCTTAGTGTTCAGGAAACATTTAAAAAGTAGGCAGCATTAAGAAAGGAAAACAGAAAAATGCTGAAAATAATATAATGTTGTCACATATATTACTGAGGCAATGTATTTTGCAACAGGACGTTCACATTTTCTGTCCCATGTCATACAAACCTAAGTCATCTAGGGTAAGCCTGTAAGGGATACAGATTATAGGAGGTAGAAATCTCCCTTATTTTTCTCTTAGCAAACATCACAGCTTATTAAATGATATTATCAGGGCTTTCTGCCCTTGGGTGCAAACTTTGGGAGACTGAGTACATGAACATTTAGCATCAAAATCCTAATTTTTAAGAAGCAAGCTTTGCAAAGAAATGCCAGAAAACATGGACCTTACAAAGCTGATAGTAGCGAACATGAGCTATATAAACTCTAACTTGGTACCTTACACTTCAGGTACCATCTCACTTTCAAGTTAACTGAACACTTAAGATGTGAAATTAGACAGCTTCTTTCCTTAGTATGAATGGTAATTCTTTATCTGTGCTCCTGTTTAGTCTTGCTTCTGTTAAGGAATTTTAAACATCACAATAAAGACCAAGCAAGTTCAGATAGTGTATTTTTTTTATAATTGAATATATTAAATAGTCTTGGAGGCCATGGCAGTGACATTTTTATTGGAGGAAGAAGTACTGTTTCCTTCTTCCAGAACAACAAATGCCCATTTTCAAAAGTTTCTGAACTGCAAACCTGCAGTATGTCAGCCTTTGGTTTGCAGTTCAGGAAATCATAAACACTATGATAGTGCTATATGTTCTGTAAGTCTACCCTTGGGGTAAATTACCGTGACTTCCACACAGCTACCTTAGGAATTAATTGGATCCGTAATATTCAGAGCTTCAAAAAGATTTAACATCTCTTTGCTCTCTACTAGCTTTGGGAAATGTCCTGTGTTGTGAGATCCCACGTTTCATTTAGTTTTACTAGTTCCTGAGGGAAGTGACTTTTTAATTACATTTCTGGCTAAGAGGACACGGACAGGATGGAACGAGATGAATGGTATTTCCTGGAAAATCAATGGGCTAATTAGACAGGAAAAGCAAAGCTCCATTTTGCTTTTACTTGAAAGTCAAACCTAACTGCCCTTACAAGATATGACTCTTGCTCAGAGATGTGGCTCCTTCCTTCAGTAATGAATGACGTTAATCAAGATGCTATGAGACGTGGCAAGAGAACACAAAGGTCAGTGAAAGAAGACATAAAAGTTCCTTTTTTGACATCACTCTTGGGTTCAGTCATGGTTCTATCATGAATTCTTTGTGTTTCCTGGATGAGTCAAAATAATTTCTAATTTTGCAGAATAACATTAGAATATTCAAATAGGGAAATAATTGGAGTTTTTGCCAGAGTGTAGAGAGCTTTAGGGGTTTTTTACCCTTTAGTCCATATTTAGGAAATTTGGATTCTTTCTTTTTTTGTCAGCTGTCATTTTAGAAGAAATGTCTGATTGTAGTCCTTCTTTGGATAAAGTCTCTCATTTCTCTGAGTTTCTTCTGAGCAAGTGTCAATACTGATTGACAATAAAGATCTCTTTTAATGACATCTAGTTCACATGATTTATGAGGTGAGCCTCGCTGAGTATTAAATGTATTTTTATTGGAAGTTTCACGGTAAAGTTCATTATGATTTCCCTAACTCTTCACCAGTTTGCATAGATTTATTAACTCCTCACTTTCCTGTCTGAAAATCTACCACTCAGTTAATCCAAAGGTGCATGCTAAGTTGCTGAAGCTGGAGTTTTTAAAGACTTTTAGTTTATTTTCTTGGAAAAAAAAAATAGAATATGGAGAAATTTCCAGATCAGATGCTTGGGTCAAACATGCAAACATGTTTGAAACTTTTGGGCATCTTATTTTCGCTTCTTATTGTTTCTATAATGGGAGGTTCTCAGCTTTTTAGGCTGTTATGTGCCAGCTGAGCTGTTGTGGTCCTTCTGACTATGCTGGTAGGACTAAGTGTAAAATAGTAAGCAGAAGTTTCCTTATTGAGTTCTTCCTCCTGTACCCCAACCCTGCAAGGCCCTCTTGCAACTCTCCTTCTTTGAGAGCAGTACCTTTAACATATCTTGTGCATCCTCCATAATTGTCAATGTGTTAGTGGATTGGGACCCTCTAACCCAGAATTAGTTGAGGTGGTGTATTGGGTCTTGGGTTTGTAGCCTAGAATTCATAGCCACCCTCTCTGTGCCTGGTACACCAGAATTCTGGTGCTCAACAGTGTGTAGAAAGTAGTGAATTTGGGAGGGGCAAAAAAAAGCAAAGTCTAATGCATCAGCAGCCCAAATCAGCACATCAACAGTGGGGATTTTTTTTCTCTGTTTTGGGAGCCATGAACAGATTCTTTCTTGTCAAGGTTTCAGTTTTTCCATATTTAAGCTTGTTACTGTAATCTTCTGCAGCAGGCAGAGGAACGTTAAGTTTAATTGAATTAAGAGAACAGCTTTGTAATCCTCCTATGACTAAAAGAACATCTTATATTGCTGTTTATTTTCCAAGCGTTTTTACCCGCTTAATGTGGGAGAAAGTAAGCAAATAACATGTACAGAAAGGGAAAAATGGACGGAAAATTAGAGAATGGTGAGAAAGTAATTAATGGAATTTTTAAAAAGCACATTGGGCGAATGGTTTAAAAAATGTAAGTATAATGAGGGTAAAAGTCTGCATTTGAGTTTTCCTTTATGTTTCTTTTATGCAGTATTTTGGTCATATCTGTTAATCCTATGCATATGTGCACTTATCCTAGTGCACATTTTCTTCTATACTAGAACTGCAGCTAAATTTTGAGCAATTTTGCATTATATATGTGTTATCTTTCATGTGCCAATATCTGAAGATCTTTAATAGTAAATGGAAAAATTTATTTGCTTTTCTCAAATTTGGATTTCCTAATTCTTTTATTTTTCCTTGTTTGGAATAATTTTCTTTTTTTTCCTTTCAGAAGCTCAGTAACATTTTTGTTATCAAGTGTATTTTGCGTTGAAAACTTACACAGTTCATTGCTGATGTTCTGAGTGAAGATGATGTCCGTGTCTTTTTATTCCTTTCTTTTTTGTTTGGCTCAGTTTTGTATGATATCACATGGTTTTTAAATTGTCATTTTCAACTTCTTAAGTGCACAGATGTTAGGAGGCATGAATTGCACTGTTTTTTATAAAATTATCAGAAGTCTCGCCTGAAAGATTTCTTCCATCTCTGTTGACTTGAGGCTATTATTTTCAACAATAAGCAGTTTGAAAAGTCAGAAATTGGCCACATACTTGCTTCTAATCCCATTGAAGGTTAGTCATAGTTCTGTATCCGAATGCTTTTTGACACTGCATTAATGAGTGTGCAGAGGTGTGAAGATCCACAGCATGTGGTTATCTCAAATGTTAGTGCTGTTTGTTCTCAGGCCAGTGGATGGAATAAGTTTTGAGGTTTTGCCCATGGGAATCAACTTGTTTGACTTTATACTTCTGGAGGAAAATGTTCTACTGGGATTGTAGCTGTTTATTTTCTGATGATCTCACGTTTTCAGATCTTGACAAGTCTCAAGTACTTTTCTCCTAAATTCTAGTTTGGGCTTGTAGAAAGGAGCATTTATGATAAATAGGATGAAAGTATGTGTTTTTTGAGTGAACATCTAGACTGAAGTTGTGCAATGCTTGGGATTGTTGGTCATCCAGGAGGTACTAGTCAAGTCCTTTTATGGCTGAGCATGGTCTAGATCAGTAGGGGTGCTGCAGACCTCAGCACATGTTCCAAGAGTTTTCTAGTTATTAAACTGTTTTACGTGATGCTGAACAGGACACATGCACATAGCAGACTGGAAAGGGCATTGGGGATGGGGAAGAGCTATTGAGAAAGCAAAAATTTAGCATTGAAATGAGGGTAGAATTTTATTACCAGAGAGTTATTTTCCCAAGAGTGGGCTCTCAGAATGAATAAACTTGACAGGCTTAAGTTTTTGATTAAATGCTAATTGAAATATTGTGTTGTTAAAGGGAAAAAGAGGTTGAGAAAGAGAAATCAGGGAGAGTCTTAGGAAGCAAAAATTACATAAGTGAACCGTGAAGTTGCATTTGCAAAGGGGACAGGGCATGCAGTAACAGCAGCTACGCTGAAATCTTGACTCTGACCCTTTTAACAACCATCAGGGGATGTTTAGAGAGTGTTGGAGGTTTGAAGGTCACGCAATCATGACAGGCGTGTCAAAATAGTTGAGAAATGGAGCAAAATGTGATAAACACTTCTCTGTCATGGCTTTTTTCACTGGTCATGGGGGAGAGAACAACTACAGCATGAAATATAGTTAGCAAGTTCCATACTAACGTGCTAGAGGATGTGTAAATAAATCCACACCTACCAGTGATTGGCATGTTATCTGTGCTTTTGGCACTTAAGTGAAGAAAGGCCCTACTTTATTAGATGTGCAGTGACATGTATGGTTGCCATGGGAACTGGTACTCTATGTGTTGTATGTGCTTATTATTAATGTCACACTTGTATTGAGATTTTCACACAGGCTTTTTGTTCTAATTGGACTGGTTGTATGTAATCCTTCCCTGTTAAAAAACAGCAGAGAACAAATGAGTGTTTTCATTATTAGATGTTTATCAGGCCCAGAAACATGAAGAAAATTGCTTTCTATCAAGGCAAGGTGAGAGAGGAGAGCCACCGAGCCTTTCAGTCACATTAATTTTACAAGAAAGGAGGGGAAGTTTGCAATTAACACATCGAGATAGGGCTTGTTTACTGTGGTAAACCTTACTGGATACTCAGTAGGTTAAATTTAAATACAATGCATCTATAGGCTGTCATGAGAAAACATGGAATTATGATTTTATTAGAGAGCTTAGCATTTATTTTTTTGAGCTTATTTGCAGAAGCTTTTGGACAGACCTTAAACAGAAAAATCCATTTCAAGTAAATGGATTATGATGTTGAATTTTCAGGGAAACCTTAGAGACTTAAGAGGAGAATGGTCAAGAGACTCGCAATTTTGTATTAGTGGGATGATCATGACTGCGAATGAGTTATTCTAAAGGAATAGTAATCTTTTGTAGAAACTGTTCTGTTAAGTGTCCAAAATGTAATTTATTTGGCTTACTAGGAGCAATCTGAAAATTAATCGTTGTGGGAATGTATGTCTTAAATTGATAAGTTTTTTACTAAACTTTTATTGTTTATAAATAATTAACTACCATCTACTTTTCCAAAGGAACATCTTCCTAACTATTCTATGTGTTTGTGTATTTTAAACTAATTTAGCTGTATACAGGTGCTTCAACCTTCTTAGCTAGCATGGAAGTTCTAGAGTGGGAGTATAATACAACAACTTTGGATAGACAGACACATACTTTTGTGTAAATTTGTAAGTGACTTGAAAAAATTTTGGAATTCATAGTGGATTTTTATCAGTGTTTCTCAATAATTAAGTAAGGACGATTTTGGTTCCTTCTGTAGTAGGTTTTCACAACGTTTTGTTCATGTGGTACTTTCTTTTGGATTTATTTTCTTTATTGGAGGTCTACACTCAGAGAAATAAATTCCTCTTAGCAGAAATGGAGGCAGTTAATTACTGTTTATTAATTAATGTTTTCCAGCAGGGGGTAGTTTAGCTATTAATCCAAACTTCCCACAGTAACTTGTTTTAGTAGCACAGACTCTCTTGACCCAGAACTAAGTGATAGCAGTAATGAGCTCTTAACAAATCTGTTAAAAGAGCTAAGATGAAGGAGAGTCACTCAAACTTCTTGGAAAGCAGACTTTGGAAATTTTCTTTGACAGTACAGGGCAGTAAAACAAGTTCCCATTGTGCTTGGAAGTAGCCTGTTAGCCAGCTGTGGCTGAGTGATGTCTAATGATTTCAAAAATGGGAGATAAGGTGTAATTTAATTCCTGATAACTGGAGAGCAAGAGAACTTGGCTCTCTTGATTAGGATACATTTTGATCCCATTCAGCTTGAGTTTTCCTTTGCTCAGTGGCTTCCAAGTCAAGATTTCCTTTAGGGACCTGGTAGGTATTACGATGAGAAATGCTACTTGCATGAGTCCTGAGCTGTAGTGCCTGAAGAGGACAAAAGTAAAGCTGTAAGTGGGTGTGGTGATTGACTTTTCAAAATAAAGCTGGCACTTTTTTTTTTCCATACCTGTTTAAGCTGCTAAAAGCCTAAGAATCTGTTGCCAATTGAACAGGGCTGGGCAGTGTTTAATGTATAGAGGATACACGGATCACTAACTGAAATGACACTCATAAGATGTGAGACTCGCAAAATGAGATCATAATTATTTCCTGTGAGAGGTTATCTTATTTAGAAAAATAAGTCTCTCTAATCTGAACCTCAAACACACAAGATGTCAATAGAATTGCACACCTGCCTGAGCTCAGTGCACTCTGCCATTCCAAGGCTTAGTAAATTTTCTTTAAGAAATATTGCTGTGATATTATGAAGTGATAAAAAAATCAATGAGGCAATGATTTCCCAGTCAGATGGAGTGCTTTGTTGTTAAACTATTTCTTTCACCTGGGGCTGCAAGGGCTAAAAGAAGATGGAAGGAATTGCTGAGTGACTCGATGGAGATTTACTTGCTGTGTTATTCCAGTGAAGGCTAAAATGAATCTGCAAATGAAGTTTTTGACTATAGGAGGGTACCTGCAATTATTCACACTGCCACTCATGGAAGACATCATTGATTAAATTCCAAAGCCTATTGCTTGTATTGGTGGGGCTGAGCTCCTTCTCATCTTGATATTCTGCATTTATACTGTATGCTTAAAGTAGTTTGGGTTTCTTTTTCAAATCAGTAGAAATAGGGAATGTGTTCACTATTGAGAGCTTCTGCCTGAATTGTTGGCATTTTGTTCCTGCCGAGATAAAGTACAAGATGCAGGTTTAAGAGCTAAAGTAAGTGTTGGGTCTGTTCCTGGAGCTTCTAGTGAGATGGTTAAAACTGAGCTGAAAAATAGACAAGAATTCCTGGTTTTCCATGTCATTTGTGTGATTTGCTGCCAACTGTGACACTCATAAAATTATGAGCGTGTCATTAAAATGCCTGTACTAAAAATTTCAGAAATGGAACACTGTCAGAACAATTGGCTTTTACAAAATGAGAGAAAATTAACCCTTTTAAGGGCTTTGTCATGTAAATAATTGTAAGCATGCAAAAATGAAACGTGTTGACATCATTGCAGAAACAAAGGAAAAGCTGTTTCAATCTGACTGTAAAATTGAAAAGGACAGTTATTTTGTTTTCCATTATTTTATCAGTGGAAAATAGAAAAAGCAATCTTTAAAATCCTGCTCCCCAGTTAGTAATTGCTGTGAAAGTCTAGCATGTCAACAATTTAAACTCGGTAGAAAAATGTCTTTGAGAATGAAGTGGTGATATTGGGCTACCATAGGCAGTATCTGGTTGCATATTGGCTGTTGCTGACCTGACCCTGTTTCAGAGTCCTGTAAGTCTTCCCCAGAGACAAGATAGGAGATGAACATGGGGGATACATTCACAAATTAGAATTATGTTTATTTCTCTGTCTCGGTGTTCTCATTGTTTGTTGACGTTTCCAGCAGTGTGAACCTCAGAAATCTGTAGAAGTGGAGTGATCAGTGTTGAGATAGGAAATTTTCCTGTTAACAAGCCTGTCTTCTTACTTTCTCAAATTAGGAAATGGTGACTTTAGGAAAAGTTAGAGGTTAATAGGGAAAAATCCAAATAAAACTTCAAAAAGGTTGTGCTTGAAAGACTGCCAACCCCCAAACTGTGCAATAATAGCTTTTTCTGTCTTTGCCAATGCTTGTGAATTACTGTTTTGGGTAAAAGACAGGACTGTATTTTCTTTGGGAATTGACCTGGGTCCTGTAAAAGATATGACGTACGATATGCGAACTGATTGTTTTAATCCAGTGTGAGGGGTTAAATATGCAATGAGATACCAGAGTTTGCAGTAACATACGTGAATTATTTTCTTTCACTTGGATCATGTGCTAATGACATGTTGGCTTAAGAATTATAGCAGTTTGTAGAAAAAAAATTAGCAGTTTTTACTTCCTTCTTAGGGAAATTTTTGTTCCTTTGATGCATTAAGTATGGCATCTGTGCAGTATTAAAGTCTCAAACTTTAAAGTTATCCACTACATCTGTAAAATGCGTAATTGTGAAGACTTGTCTTGCAGTTGTTTTCATCTGCTGGCAATTCAGAAATCATTATCTTTTTCAGCCACTGAATTCTTGCTACTAAAGAGCTTTTTTTGATTAAAGAACAGCTAAGTATTGCTTGTCAATAGCATTTTAGTGCTGCTGACCATAATGCAATGAATAATCCAAGTTTTAAATCACTTTATTTTCTCTCTTATAGTAAGAAGCAAAGCCTGACTTTCCCTTCCAAAATCGATAGGATTATAGCAAGGGGAGGTTGACTGGTTGGTTTTGGCACTTGGGAGGTTTTAAGTGATAACTTACTAATATTAATTTAAACTTCAGTGTTTCTACATTTCCAGAGCAACAGAAAATGAGACCATATTTCCTCCTTTGTTTTCATAAACCATATGGAAGTAAGATCCTCATAGCCCCTAGTCTCTGAGAAACTTTGACCCCACTAATTTGAAGTGGTGTGATTTGGAGATCTTGGCTACAAAATGATTGCCAGCAAGGTTTCGCATTTCCATCCTTCTGTAGCAAGGGGAATACATTTGACTTATGAAAAACCTCTCTATTTTAAAAATTGAAATACTAATTGTAGGTTTGCAAGTAGAGCTGTGATATGTAATTTTAATTCACTCATGCAGTGGTCACAGAGAGAATCAGAGCAAAATTACAGGCATTTTGGGAAATAATTACATATATTTTTAAAGTGTTTCTTCTGAAAGGGCTGCTAATATGATAAAAAATTGAAATCTCTCATGTTATTGAATAAGTAATATGACAGAGGCTAAAATAAACAAATTGCTGCTGAGAATTAGGAAAACTCATGAGCATGTGTTGAACATAACTGCAATCTCATCAGTTATGTATTAAAGAGCACAGACAGGGTAGCTTTCCAAAAATTATCTTGTTATTCTGAATCTCTGAAGTGTGTTTTTGTTGTTTTTGTCAGTATAACTTTTTCAGAGGCCAATTAGTTTTACAGAAGAAAAATATTTCTCTTTGGTTTTCAGCTCTGTGTTTCAAGTTGAAAAAAAAGGAACATAATTTCTGTCTGGAAAGACAAATTTCTGATGTCGTATTTACATCCTTTCTTAACTGATTATTGATTCTGAAAGAATCCTGAGATGTATCTTGATATCTTAAACTTTGTAATTTCTTAGGACTGCCAGAAGTTTGTACTTGGATTTCAGATTGGCTGCTGCTGAAGTAATTACACATCTCAAGCTCTGTATCTTAGAGTGGGTAAACTCATTTAACTTTGCATCAGAGAATCTGTATGTGCAGTTAAGAAAAATGATGAAAAAGGTTATTCCTGCTTTCTGAAAATGTTCCAAGAAGCTGATGGAGAGGTAGGATAAGTTACTTCAAGAACATGTACAGTAATTTCACTATTACAAGCCGCACCCGATTATAAGCTGCATGTCTGGGTGTTGGCAACGTTTAGGTCTTTTTCCATGTATAAGCCGCATCTGATTATAAGCTGCACTCTCGTTCACAGCGAGGACCCGCGTGCAACAAAGTAACAAATTAATAACAGAGTCGCAGGATCGTGGGGTTTACTGGCTTGGTTCGGGGCTGGGCGGGCTCGGCCCGCTCGGGGCTGCTGACAGGGCTGGGTGGCCCAGCTCGGTGCTGCTGCTTGGCGGGGCCTTTGGGGCTGGCTGCCGCTGCTGGGCTCACTCGCCCCCTGCCCGCTGCCTGCACCACCACCGGGCTCCTTCGCCCCAGCCCGGCACTGCCCTGTGGTGTCAGCAGGAGCCCGCTTGCACCCGCGGCGTGAGGGAGGGACGGACCCCACCCACGGCAGCGGCGGAAGGGAGGCATGGAGCTCCCCACCTCCCGCCCAGGCTGCAGGGCCAGCAGGAGGGAGCTCTCTGCATTACCCCAACCCACTCTGCCCGCGACACTGAGCCCGCCTCCACCCACTGTGCAACAGAGTAACCAATTTGTAACAATTGCATAATCCCGGGTTTTACTGGCAGGTGCTTGGCTGGGCACCTCAGCTTGCACTTCCGTGTTGGGAAATTTTAGAACTTTATTCGTATATTGGCCGCTCCTGAGTGTAAGCCGCATTTCTGGGTTGGGAGCAAAATTTTAGTCAAAATGGTGTGACTTATAATAATGAAATTACTGTAATTTATTGTTTCAAATTGTATGTATTTATTTTCTTTGGATTTTTTTCCCCCCTGCCTTTCAGTCTTCATATCATCCAAATTTTAATTGTAGAAAATAATAACCTTTATTTTCTGGTGTTATTATGTTAAATACTTTACAGCTCACAGGATATTCTGAGTTGGAAGGGACCCACAAGGATCCTTGAGTCCAGCTCTTAAGTGAATGGCCCATACAGGGATCAAACCCATAAACATGGCATTTTCAATACTATTCTAACCAACTGAACAAAAACTCCCCAAATAGAAGGATGTATTAAAGCTCAGAATTAGACTTGCTTTGTCTAAGAGGAACCAAAGTATCCTGTCCACATATGAAGAATTGGAATTTGTCACACAGTATTTGAGAGATTTGATATGCAATGGTAAGTGGGTTTATGGGGCAAAAGGGCAGTGGAATGGTAAAGATTAAAGAATAAATCACAAAAGAGAAATATGATTTCTAAGAAATTCAAACAGATGTTCCAAACATGTAACCAAATTTCAACAAAGGATGGGGGTCATAAGGTAGGGCAAAAAATGCTCATCTAAAATCCTTATACTTAACTCTTATGCTAACATCTGGGTTTAATAAGTACTAGAAAATGTGTCTGAGATTACTTTTTCAGTGATAAGCAGAGTAAGGTGACAACATTGTAAGTTCTGAAATTGTTGAAGGGCAAAATTCTTCCAGGAACTGGGGAGCAGAGTATCAGTCCTTTGTGGCACATTGTTTTATCACAGAAGTTTCATAACCTGCTGAAATTTGAAGCTCAAGTAGATCTGCAATACATATAAGCCTAGGCAGTGTTTAGATATTTTAACTGCTGGGTGTGGTTTTTGTTTGTTTTGTAGTGTATTGCATTGGTTGATTTGCTTTTGTTGTTGTTGTTTTTGTTTGTTTGTTTGGGGTTTTTTGTTTGTTTGGTTTTGGGGTTTTTTTCCCTCCAATGCAACACTTGACATATTTTTATTTCTCGCTTGGGCTGGATGCAGACACTTGTTCCAAAGTGGCCCTTTTACTCCTGTGGTATTTATTTCTCTATACGCTGTAACCCCTCTGAGTGTGTCTGTCCTGGAACTTCTTTCTGAAATACTCCATTCAGCTGTGAGTCTTCCAGGGATCCAAGGTCTTGCTCAAACACAGCCCAGCTCCATAACTTGGGGTCAGATGTCTGAGAAAATTGTTATAAGAAAAAGCTGTGAGAGAGCCTGTAAGAAAAATAATAAGGAGGTAAAATAACAGGCAAAGATAGAATTGTAGAGAGAGATTGTAAATGCCTTGCAGAACAAAGAGAAGAATCAATGTGGGGGAAAGTATTAGGAAAATAAGCTAAAGAAGCAGGAGAGGCTGGTTGGAGGTCAGCAGAGGTGGCTGTGAGCCAGTCATGTCCTTGGTACCTGCAGAGGTGGTGGAGGGGGTGCAACTTGGTTACATAGGGTATCTGCTCCAGGGAGCTCCACAGACTGACCCATCTCCCCTTGGGTCTGCCTGGCTGGCAGAAATCCTTTGATTCTCTTATCAGGGTAGCGAATAGCACAGCAAGTCTTAAACTTGCTGTTTTGTGTGTGTTCCCATGAATAAATAGCAGCTTTATAGTTTTAAGCTGTGCATGCACTGCTGGTGCAGTCTCTCTGCATGGGCCCAAATAAAGGGACAGTAAAAAGGGTTGGCAACACCCATCCACCCACCTACCCCAAAAAATCATTCCAACGAGGGCTATTANGAAAAGAGGCAGAAAAAAAACCCAAATAAAAATAACATTAAACCCCCCTCAGAAAAGGAACAGAACCAAAAATCCAAACCACTTTTTCAGCACAGCATATCATGTGCTTAATTTTCTTTTTTTTTCTTAGTGATACACAGGTAGGACAACCTAAAAGGGAAAAGAGTGATTCAGGACTATTGAAATCTAGTTGCATTCTCAGTTCTTATTCACCTACTTGTCAACTGATGATAGGAATACAATTTCCAAGACATAGCATGCTGTTACTGGTTATTCTTGAGTAATTTTATTTTGCCTATTATTTCTTTTGCTCTTGTTTCATAAGCAGTTATAGATGGGATAAAATTATTTGGTATTTCCCAACAATTCAACATTGTGTAAGGTTCCTGGAAGATGCATTTTTTTTACTTCAAATTGTATTTCTTGTATAATTTCTCATCTTAAAATTATTTAAGTTTTAATATCTGTTAATCCAACCTGTTTTTTTAATCCTGACCTTCACTATGAAAGCTTAAATTCAGGGTTTCAGCAGATGCTCAGAAAAAACATTGGTTTTCTGTTTGGTTTATTCCCTTGTCTCTCATTTAGTTTTGCTTTGCATTTTGATTTCAGTTTATTTTTTGCTGAAAATTCACCTTAGCTAAAAAGATATTTTAAAATATATATATTTGGAAATCACTTTTTTTTTTTTGCTTTGAAATTTATATAGTCGTTGTTATGTTCAATGTCCCTTACTATGTTTTTGGATAACACTTTCTTTCATGTCCTTCTTCATCCAGTCCCTCCTTTCTTTCTGGCTCTAGTGCAATGTCCTCATTGAAATTAAGCCTTATGCAGTAATAAACCTTTTCAAGAAATCACTGCTGAAACGTGTATGACATTTTAAAAAATTGAATTTATTGAGAAGAATAATCCAGTCAAAAGAGGGAGATAATGACATCATTTATACACCAACATCAATTTATATGGAAACGAATATTTTATTTACAGCATGGTGTATTAAAATACCCTGAGCAACATAAAGTGAATGCTCTGGGACTGATTGTTATTTTAAAAGGCTGAAATTAGTTTACACAATTAATGTTATTAGTGTGAAGAATGATATTATTTGAAATGAGCAGATGGTTGGGCTTCTTCTAAAGTGCTAACAGAAATCCTTTGTTTGGTGTATCGATTCAATATTTTCTTTAAAGTATCACTTATTTATGCAGCTCAGAAAGAAAAATCAGGTAGAAACTAATGACACATGATCTTTGTCAAACTGGAAACAAAAGCAGAGAAGAATGAATAAAGTGGGGGAATATCATTGGGCATTCAGGGAAAACACAAAGATGCAAGAGCAGAAGTTTTGTGTTTTGTTTTGTTTTTGAAAACGATTTAACAATATTTTCAAATTCGTCTAACAGCTTTGAAACTGAATCATGGTGAAACAGTAACACTGTTTGACAAAAAATAATATGAAAGCCTTATCAGAGCAGGATTGAAAAGACCAAAATGAGGAAAGAAAAACATAGGATAAAGATTTGAAATAGATATGGTTATAAAGCTGGTGGGTGATTGTGAGAGCTGCAGATGGAGAGAAGGGTACTGGTGCTCCTTTTCAGTCCTATGTCAAAGCCTCTTGGACTTGTTTAATTTTAGTCTAGTGCTGTGTTCATTGCATATGTAGGACGTCTTTAAAGCAGAATTTATGCTTCTGTTAGCAGATTTCACTCAGTGACTGAATGCAGATCTATTGTACTCAGGACTTAAAAGATGCAGGTTGTTGAAGGAGTTGCATATTCATATTAAAAAATAGAAACAGCAATGAATCAGGGGAATATGCCACATGCAAAAATGAAGGGCTTTTTATTGATTTAAAAGTGGTGGTCATGGTAGGAATCCAGTGAAAAGGACATATATTTAGAGTGAAGGCAAGAAGTAAGCAAAGTGACAGACCTAAGAATAAACAACAAAAAAACCCCAACCAAAAGTCCTGCTGCAATGTTGGACTGTCAAGTAACCCTGCCTTGTCTTACACTTACGACAGAAGCCAGGCTTCATCTATGTGCAATGTAGAAATTTTAAAGGCAAGGTTTTCAGAGAAGGGACTGAAGAATTAATGTTTAGGCCCTATTTTTCAGTAAGAAATCATTGATCCTGTTTCAGTTTTGTGGATTATTTTTAATGAAGCACTTCTGCCAGAAGCCATATATATATATGTCTCTAAGCTTTCTGCCTTTTTTTTTTTCTTTTTTTTTTTCCCCTTTTAGAACATAAGCATTTAGAAGTGGTTGGGCAGACTCTGGGCCATAAATTTTCTTCTTGCTTGCTTGCATCTTTCACATAACATACATCTGGGAACCTTCAAAGAGAGCTCTGAGCACAGTATACCTATTGGAATAGGAAAATGCTTAGATAATTGAGACCTCATGCTAGAACTGATAAGCAACTTAAAATGAAATTAATCTAATGACTTATTATAAAGATTTGTGGCTGTTTGTTTGCAGCTTCATCAGTCTGTGAAGTACAACAATGCACACCTAGAAATGTCTCGGTTCTAATAGTTTGATAACAAATTGAGCAACAGAAACCTCTGTGCTGCCATGATTTAGGAGGACTAAGAAAAAAGGACCTGAGACAATAATGTTCTTTATTATTCTACTTTCGGCTTGTATTGGTCTCTATATTTTTATTCAATTGAGTAAGTGTCAGCTAAGTACTCTGTCGATGGGCTTAGGGCAGTGATTCATACAGTCTCCTTCACCAAAAGAAATTAATTCATTTTAAAAGATGAAGTAGTTAAGGTGATTTTTGCTGTAGTTGATATGTGTGAGTGTGTTGGTGTGTCTATGTGTATATATAGCTGGTTAGAGACATGGTAGAGTGACAGAGGACCTCTAGGTAATTAACTTGCTGCAGAATTCCTTTAGGTATGAAAACAGGTGAAGAGAGATTCCATCAAACATTTCTAAGAAGGTTTTTACAAGGCAAAGGTAAGTGCATGTGAGAGGCTGAGATTCTCAATGCTAATTTAAGGAGAACATAGATACTTCCTGATTGAAATGACCATGGATTAGCTTAGACACACATATGCTAAGGCTGTGGCTTTACTTTTACAGTGTGATTGACATAACTGTGCTTGTGAATAGGTTGCATTTAGTACCTAGGTATGAAGTGACCACCCAAGATAATGAAGATATTAAAAAACTCCTTTGGGCAGGGGGTTGTGGGTGTGTGATGTGGGCAGGAAACATCATGGGGGAGCAAGGAGATGCACGCATCTGAGTTAGAAGAGTTAGACCTCCTTTCCAAGGGCCTGATCTACCAGTTTGGGTCCTTTAATGTACTTTCTTAGCCATGGGTCCAGAGCTACCAGGTTGTTTCTGGGTCTGCTAATTGCAGGAGCTAATAAGTGAAGCTCACCTGCCAGGCCTTTTACTTGCTAATGTGATGTAGCAGAGGACCACTTGTGGGCAGCTTCGGTTTTTTTCCTGGTGCTGTGGGGGAGTATGTGCTTAGCTCTTGTCCATCAGGAAAGATTAGTTTTGCTGGTCTCTGCTGTGTTACAGGACCATGTGCTTGGACACAGATGCCTCTGATTCTGTTAAATCTGAATAAAGGCACTGCTCTTTACTTTTTGGCAACTCGCTAGCTCAGGTGAGTTCAGACTTAT
This sequence comes from Turdus rufiventris, assembly GCA_013186435.1. Taxonomy (NCBI): domain Eukaryota; kingdom Metazoa; phylum Chordata; class Aves; order Passeriformes; family Turdidae; genus Turdus; species Turdus rufiventris. The sequence continues at coordinate 1,997,471 of PYHW01010582.1, read as the reverse complement.
GAGTTCTTGTGCACCTAGCATGCAGTCATCTTTCTGGTTTAGGCTCTGGTGAGGGTGGCATTAGTGAATCATCTTCCTGCCTGGCCAAATCATTCAATAATGGTAAATCTTTTAACAGCAAAAGTTTCCAGACAGAATCTGGGCAAGGCCCTGAGACTGTTATTTTTATATGATGCTATTTGAGACCAGACACATAATTGCTGAGAGCATCATGGAAAGCACCATGGCCTCTGAGCAATCATTAACAGCAGAATTTGGACTGAATTCAGCACCTCCCAGCTGGCCATAGTCAAGAAATGGAATTACTTGAGTAACTTACTTAAGCGAAAAATACCAATTTGTCTTTGCTTTTTGTATGTATGTAAAATAGTTGCATGAACACAGTTGGAGCCAGAAATGCAAGTTTAACTACTCTGTAGAGCTGAGCCTATGTTTCACATTAAAAGATTCAAAATGCTGCTGTAAGAAGTCCTGTAGACATGATCAACAACAAGATATTTACTGGAAGGTTAACTGCATTGCCTATGCCAGTATTTGAATTATTTGAGTTTCTAGTATAGCATAATATAATTTGACACTGGTAGGTCTGGAGACGTTTTAAATACATAAATACATATGCATGAAAACCTGCTCAAGTGATTGTTCTATTCACTGCAATGTGCTTTGGGTGATCAATCATTAATGACACTAACAGTAACAAGAGAAGAGGTTATGCTTTTCTTGAATTCCTTGGATTGCAATAGGACCTATGGGATTTCATCATGCATCTCTGAAATGGGCTTCAAAATTGATGTTGACTTTGGAGCCTGTGCTGTTAATATTTACACCATGCTTGCAGCTTCTGGGCCTCACAGATAATACCTGTGTTGCACCTGGAAGCACCCTCTTTTATATACTTTGGGTTTGGACAATGTCCCATCTTTGAAACTTTTGGTTAATCCCATTGTCTGGAGATCACAAATACAGCAAAGATTTATTCAGGCAAGTACAAGATGGATTTGGCCTCTAGGCTCATGCCCCTGAAATTGCTTTTGAACAGAACCTGTGTGAGTGTGTTGTGAGCTTGACAGCTGGGCCAGATGTGGAGGACCACCAGGCCTCCATCTCTATAGCTATCACTTATGTTACCTGTGCCTTCTAGTAGATCAGCAAATCTTCGGCAACCATCTATACTTGTTTAAGTATCTTTAAGATTTTGTGTTCTCTGGTATATGCTCCTTTACCCTTGATCTTTTAAAGACAAAGGCTCTGTGTGACTCAGAATACAGTGCCGCAGAGCCCAGACTGTATTTCAATATAGGTTATAGTCCCTACTATAAAGACTGGTAAAAGTGTTGGATGAAAAGTCAGGCATAATAAAGTGGAGGGAAAGGAATCAGTGATAATGAATATGGGAGGAAGAAAATGATATAAACTATGTGTTGTATAAAGCTAATTGAGATTAAGTACTCGCAGCTGTATTCATGCATGCACCTTCTTTCTTGTATGAGAAGATACTCAATTTTCAATACATTGGATGTGAAAATTCATGGCAGGTACATCTTTTGTACAGCAGATTAATATGATCTATTGAGCTGTTTGCAAAATATGAGATGAAATAATAGGTGATTAATTGTCAGCTCAAATTCAGCCTCAGCTTTTGATATAATCTCCTGATTTAAATACTGGGACTTTTGTGGTTTTGGGTTCTTTTGGTTTTTTTTTTTTTTGTTTGTTTGTTTTTTTTGCCTTCTACTTTGTTGTAAGACGAAATTTGACCACTTTCACCTTTGTAGGTTGGAACAGCTTGTTGTGCAGGCATTTTCCTTCCCATCAGGATTTGATCGAAGTCCTTGAAGCTGATGCTCTCACTGAAGCTCACTGAAGAGTCAGCTAAACTGTCTGGTCATGCTTGTGCTTCCACACAGGTGCTTGTGATGTGGATGTGTGATACAGGTTCTTTAGCAGAAGTTAGGATGCCACAGAAATAACTGAAGCACTGATAAGGCTGGAGGACCACAACGGTGGCTATGAGCTGTATTACAGACAGGCAGGGAAAAAGAGGAGGGTTTTTTGTACTGTTTGTTAAAGGAGAATCTTGAATGTATGGAAGTGAGCTATGATAATTTCAGCCCTATGGGTCAAGATCAGAGGGATTTTAACCAATCTTGCTGTATGCTTCTGTCTCTGACTTCCAAACCAACATGATAAAATCAACAAAGCGATATTTGGGTCACTTAGGCAAGCTTTGTGTCAGCACAACCTTGTTCTTAGGGGTGACTTAACCCACCGAGACATTTTTTGGAAGAACAGTGCAGCAGATCACACATCATCCATCAAGTTTCTGGAATGCATAGAAGACTGTTTTCTCACACAAATGTTAGATGTGCCAACCAGAAGTGAGGCACTGCTGGAGCTGTTACTCACAAACCAAGAAAAAGTGCTTTGTAATATCTCAGTTAATGATAGCCTTGGCTGCAGTGATCACAATATTGTGGAGTTTGGGATCCTGCTGAGCATACTGAAGGCTAGTGCTAAGGAAAAGGTTTTAGATTTTTAGAAGCTCATCTAGGAGGGATTCCAGGGGAAGCTTCCACAGAGGATAAAGGAGCTAGTGAGTGCTGGGAGTTTTTTCAGTAATATTCCCCGGGAAGCACAAAAACATTTCATCCCCTTTAAAGGTAGGTGGAGCAATTAGGTGGAGCAAGAGACCCCCTTGCCTTCACTGTGTCCAAGTGTGCTCAAAACCAAGGAATGTGTACCAGAGATGGAAAAGCAGACAATACCCCTTGAGAACTACAAGGGCTCTCCCAGGGCATGCAGAGATGCAGTTAGAAAACCAGCAGCTCAGTTCAGATTGAAATTGGCCAGAGTTGTCAAAAACCACGATACTTTGGGTATGTAAACACCAAGCAGAAAGAGCAGGGAAATACTGGCCTGGTGTTAAATAGAGGAGAATTAGTCACCAATGAGACTGAAAAGGCAAAGGTTCTCAACTCTTTCTCCAGCTCTGTCTCTACCATCACTGTTGGGCCCCAGGCCTTGGGAACAAAACCCCAGGCTGATGCACACATGGACCCACTAAGGGAGGTGTTGCCTTAGACCGGCTAAGGCAAGTGCGACCTGGGTCGGAGCGAGACCACGGCGAACTTACAACCTGACCGGGCAGATCACACGTGACGCCAATATGGTGAACGGTGAAATGCGTTTATTCTTTCGTGGGCACCTGCTTATATGACCGCGGTGCGCCCACGTGATTTCTCTTATGACAAGGGGGAGGGGCGCTGTCTTCTCGTACATACCGAAATCTTCCGAACGGATTCGGCTATCTACATTTCCCCCCTCCCCATGAACAATAAAACTTAGTTATATAAACGCGTTGTTAGTAA
>PYHW01010582.1:1938989-1977716 GCA_013186435.1 Turdus rufiventris | reverse complement strand
CACTTAACGGGTAACAGGGGAGCCGCCCGGCCAGCTTAACATAATAATGGGAAAAATTTCTAAAAACTCCCCCAGCCCACAACAGCTTTGAACAAATGTTTATGCATCAGGGCATTATGTAAATCCAACAGATATTTACTAATTTAGTTACTAAGGTGGTTGATCTCAGTGAGGGTTTGATGTAAACATCCATTGCCTATATGAAAATTGTTTTTTCATTATATTGACAAAACAAATATTAAAAATGGCTGATGATTTATTACACGGAAGTAAATCAGAGTCTTCGAAATTCAGCTTTGAAATGAGGACTTTGAGCAAACAACAGTATTGCTTCTAATTAGTGTTCATGTCAGGTTTACTGCTTTGAATATGAGGAAAAGTTGAATACCTGTCTATACCTAGCAAGACTTTGTATTCACTGAAATTCTGTGCTAATTAGCACACAATCTACAACAGGTAGATTATGGATTCCCCGCATATTTTTCTACCAGAAAGTATGTTTCTGTCACAGTTCAATCCAACTGAATTCCACTCTTGTACAGGACTTCAGGGAACTCAGGAGGGGGTTGTTAGATTCATGTTAGGTTCAGACCTTTATTTTGTTTTCCTCCATTGGGTTTCCAGTGATGTTTTTGTGCACACTAATAATGGCAGAAATCTCTACATCATGCCACAACTTCAGGTGGATTAGGATGTGGCTAAGAGGCATGGCTTCTGCACAGCCATTTCTTTACCGTTGTTAACAGCAAACTCAACCAAGATTGCATATGAGAAATAGGAGTCAGAGATGCATCAACTCCCTGAGGCTTCTGCCTTCCCGCTTGGTCTGCAATAACAGCATTTTACAACACCTGCCTTCTAAATAATACCTTTGTATTTAACTCATATTTCTTGTGGTGTCCAGATTTGTGATAGGCATCTGGAGTGATTGATCTAGTTTCTAATTAAAACAAGATCACTGCAAATTGCTAAGACAATTCTGAAGCTATTTCTGCCTTCAGCTTTCAAGAATGCAGTGCATGTTTTATATTGATATTCTAAGAGTGTGTCTTTCACTGTTCTGAGCATCCAAAGAGTAAGATCCAAAACTCTGGAGGAAAAGATGGTTATTCAAATGTCAGTAAGAAGTTAAGATCAATCAAGCTTTGGTAGCACTAAGTTCTGCTTAGCATTCTTTAATACTTTGAGGCACATGTAAATGCTGTATTGTCATTGTGCACCTTTCCACTAGAGCAGCAATGAATTTATTCCCATGCAGTTCCCTGCTCTGGTGAATTCTAGTGAATTCAGACACTGCATTCTGAAAGAGGTGTGCTTAGGAGCTGCAAAACAGACTTTGCTTGTTTCCAAGCCTGGCATCTGTGTGATTGACTCTGTGGTCCTGTCTGACCCCTGGTCCAGCCCTGCTGCTCAGAGCTGTGCAGCTGTCCAAAGGGGCTAGCAAAGGGTTAGATGGCTGCTGGGTCATTATGCAGATGCAACTGTCAGGAGTTTATCTCGCCGTTTGATGTCTGGCAACATACAGAAAAACAGCAGTCAGATTTTTATTTTCACAGTCTCTCCACAGACCACACTCTTGTAGTGGTTTAAAACACTGCCCATAGGTGTTTTCTTGCAACATAAAAATAATCACTCATACCCTGGTGCCTGAGCCAGTATGTCCTGGTGGTGCTGTTACTTACATTTGATATCTGTGGGTCAGTGACATATGAGGCATTATACATCAGAACTATTGGGTGTTAGCTAAAGACAGAAAAAAGGCTTTCTTTTTCCTCCAGATAGAAGCATTACATTTATTTCCTTATTCTTGGGACAAATCAATCCAAGACAGCAAGATGATATTTCACCTTATTAACAGAACTGGGTCTGCACCAAACCTCAGAGCATAGCAGTCCATAGCCAGATGGGACTTGGCTTGTCTCTTTCCCTGGCACTTTTATAGGCGTGTTTGCAGCCCCTAACCAGCTGTCACCAGGGTTTGCACATCAAGAATTGATTCCTTTCTGCTCTGGTACCAGTGGGTGTCAAATGCTTGCTCTCTGCTGGGCCCTGCAGTTCATGCTCTTCATCCATTAAGATCTGGAGTCTTCTGTGGTGGCGGAAGAGGTTTTTGAGATAGAACTCCTGCAAAATAGCAGTGCAGTGCAGCTCAGGATGAAGTCTCTCAGTGGTAGAGTCCCTGCCATCTGGGTTTTTAAATCCAGAAATATTAAGGGATGAATTGAGTTGTTCCCAAATGAAATATCTGAGAAGCCTCAGGCAAAATTGCAGTCATATAACAGACCTGAGATCAGGATAGCTTTGAGGGTATGGTGTTTCGTAATGACTGCTCTGTCCTCATGCCTCAGTGCCAGTTTACTTTGGTGGCAGGTGATGGTAAACAATGAGTATTACCTGATGTCAGGTGCTTCTTTGTGTTGAGTTCCTTACGATTAACTTAAGCCAGCTATTGATACCCCTTCATTGAGTCACACCTCACTTAGAGTTAGGCTCACTGCTGCGTATTTACAGTGCAAATTACAGGGTGATGGATGAGCTATTCGATCTGACACAACACCAGTTAGCTTCCTTCCCAGTAGCACTGCATCTGTATTGGCTCCAGAACCTGCTGCAGCCTGAAATGTTGCTGAGTGTAGGAGTAGAAGGATCAGAAATCCTGCTGTGCGAGGCAGAGCCACTGCAGGAGGGAGCCCGCAGGAGAAGTTGATCTGTGTTTACCGAGATGTATCAATGTTCACAGGAGTGGTAAATGTGTTGCTCCTCATCAAAAAGTTTCTGTTTAGAAGTAAAACAGTAAAATTTGGCACTCTGTCAGAACCTGATTTCATGATGGCAATGTTATAATAATGTTGACTTTTAATTAAATGAAGTTGACATATTTTAAGTCTGCAGATTAACCATCTGTTGCGGCATTAATGAATATCCTTCATGGCATCAGATCAGGACCCATGTTTTGTTATGTTTTGACTTTTTTTTTTTTTTTTAATTTCCCCAGATAGCTCTTTGCAACATATATTTGTTGATTAAAGAATGAAATATTGGCCAGAATCAATTTGGATTAGGCATTTATCTGCTGCTGGGACATGAACTTTGTGCCCAGGACTGGGATTTCTGCACTTCTTGGTGAAAATGTTTCCAAGCAAGACTCTTTGTTAATTGTTTTTTGTTCTTCTCTGTGCCAAATGTATTCCTTTGAACTGCACCTTCTAATTCATATCTTGTGAGGAAGCCCTGCTAACATGTTCGTCTCTTGCAGAGATAATCAAACTTGGAAATTATTCTGGATTTCTTTATGAAGGTGCAATATCTCAAATGACTGTGTGCACTTAAGCAAAACATCTTCATGTGTATATTTTGTCCACTGCATTTCTGTCTTCAGCATGAGATACTGTACTGTGCATTAGATAAATATTGTTTTGTGAAAATTGCTTCTGCAAGTAGGAGCTAAACAATATGCTTAGTTCCATAATGACAAGGGATGTGCAAAGATGACATTATGCCATAATTTGTGGCTGCATCTCCTTTTGCTTTAGGTGTCTATACTGCTTATTACCTGATAAGAATTTTCTGTGTGCAAAATGAATTAATTTTACTGTAGCTTAATCTTGATGAGCATTATTTGTCCTCTATCGCCCTTCTGTAGGGAATTGTCTGGGTATTGAATGTGCTTCCTGTTTTATTTTCAGAATGTCATTTCTTCTGTAGATTTTTACTGTTTTCATTATCACCCAGATCCTTTTGTGAACACCAATTAAGATGTCTTTCTTTCTTTGAATGCTGGAGATGTAACTTTTTTTTTGCATGAGAGGGAGCTTAAAATAATAGCAATGGCCAAACTGTGTTTTGTTGAGCATTTCACTCTTACTTGTGACTGCAGTGATGGAGGGACAAGTCTTTGGTGAGCAGCAGGTGAAGCACAAGTGACAACTTAGGTCAGACTCCTGATGTTGGTCCTGTGAGGAAAGCAGGCCATGTCAAGCACAGGTGAAACAAATAAATCTTGTACTGGATTTTGCAGTGTATTTTTTCCAGCCCTGTGTTACAGACCTTGTGTTATCCTCAGGATAAATGGTTTGGCCAATTAGAGTTATGCTGTTTGGTTTAGGTTTTTAATTTCCTCCTAACTTGAGGCAGTGTGGTAGGACACAGAAGCATGTGGGTACCCTGATACACGTCATGAAATCTTTTGTTCACAGAAGGTCTGCAAGTTCTTTTGGGGTCTCAGTAAGTAAGACAATGAAACTTGAGCCTGAGTTTATTGCATGAAGAATGGAAATATAGAAGGTCATAGCAATCTTACTTCTTTTCTGATATCAGAGACATAAGGAGAAAAGTGAGAGTAAGTTTAAGACCCTTCTAATGCTGGAAACTTTGACTGTCTCCATCAAAAGAATCCTTTTAAGTTGGTAATACTATGCAGATCCCATCCATGATGAGGTTTATCAGCATTGTGGTCTTTGGACGTTTTGTTGGAATTTTTGGAAAATAAATATTCATTTTTTTCTGCTGTCAGAGGAATGTTGTGGTAGGTGTGCTGCTTAATCTAGAGGAAAGACAAGATGGGTAGATTGTGTCAGACACCACCTTAGATCACATGTGGACTAGGTGGGACTAGACACAGCTTCCTCTGTTACAAATTCATCAGCTGAGTTTGCTCAGCAGCCACTGACATGCTGAGAGTTGCCCATTCCTGTGAATCTCCACAGGAACACGTTATAGGCAAACAAGGCACATGTTCAGGTTGTACAGCTGCTCTTTCTTCTTGCATAGAGGTCTCTCTGAGCAAGGCAAGATATAGCTATGATGCCCTGGTGCAGCTGTTGGTGTGTCATTGTCTTTGCCGGTGAAAACCTCATGGTGTAGTCCAGGCATCCCCTTAGTGCGTGGAGAAGCTCGGGGATGAGCAGCTTTGATAGATGTCCTGTTTTAGCAAAGCCACCTCCTCTGCAGCAAGGGTCACAGTCTGACTCCCAGGACAAGGGACAGAGCACTGTGCTTGAACTCCCTTGGGACTGGCCCTGATGTTCTGATCATTTAAAATCCTGAAAAGTCAGATGCTGTCTGAGTCAAGATAGATATCTCGCAAAATAATGAGGAAGAAAAGACAACCATGTCTAGGGCTTTTAAAATCAGCAGTGCCATTTAATGTTAATTTTCCATTTTAAAAAGCAGCCTTTGAAAATATCTTCTGTATATCTGCAGGGATACGGCCATGCTATCTTCCAGTAATTAGATTAATTAGAACGTTTAATAATGTTCTACAGCAAACAGGACTCACTAGTTAGCTGCTGGTTTTACTCTAACATTTGAAGAAAAAAAGCCCTCTTGAGTGTAGGAAAAAAAACCCCAAAACTATTAGAGGTTTGAGTTATTTTTAAGAAGGAGAAAGAAACTTTGCACTTTTGTTAGGATAAACATTGTTAGGGTTTGACATACACATTTTTCAAGCCTAATAACTGATTGATATCATTCATCAGTATAATTTGAATCACTGTTATCCTGAAGGGAATTGCCTGATTAAAAATATTTATCTCTCAAGAAGATGAAAGAATGCCAACGTATAAAAGATTAGCAAGTCAAATTTTCTAAATTCAATGCAAAACAAGAAAGTAAAAGGTTTTCTTTTCCTCTTTCAGCAGCAGAGTGTAAGGAGCTAGCCTCCCCCTCACTGTATTTTCCTTTCAGGGAAGGAAGGAGCTTAAGCTACTTGGTGAGCACTTCTAGTCCTTAAGATCTTCCCAGTAAACAAGCTGTCAATACTGATCAATCCAAATGCCAGTTCAGCTGTGAAAGGGCCTGTGTCTCAGCTACTATTAACAACTTGAGATAGAAATTAAATTCATATTCTTCTTATATGTTTTTCTTCGCATTGTTGCCACCTGCTCAGGCACATTATGGCAATTCCTCTGGAAGCAGAGACTTCACCCTGTGTCTGTCTGTCGCTCTCTCAAGTTCCCTCCCTCCAGCTCTTGAACATTGGTTCATTTGAATGGACTGCCAGCTGTATCAGAGAGCTGCTCTGTAGCTGCTGTCTCTTTGGATGCAGTTGGTGCTGTGTGGTTTGACAACCTGAAGCTGTGGGAAAGATCTGTGAAAATTAATTGGGCTTCCACCAAGAAGACAAGGGCAGGCTTCAGAGCCCTGGTGCTGTGGTTCTGGGCTGTGCAGCCTGCTGAAGGTCAGGGCTGTGGCAGCAGAACAAGTGACCTGTGCTCTGTCCCAGCCGTCCTGGCTGCACTGTATCACAGGTGCCAAGGTGAGGGTAGACTACAGCAACCTGTGGAGGCAAAACAATGGAGGTTGCCAGGGAAACTGGCAACACAGAGTTCTTGACTCTGAGTGAACACAGAATAGGAAATATCGACATAAATATCGTTATGCTTCACTTCCTAAGGATGCAAACTCAAAATAAATAAAAAAAGTTGTCAAGCTTTATTGTTTTTATCTGCTCTGGAAATTCTGCTAATTCTAGCGTGATGAAATGTTGTCAGCAGAGCTTATAGTCAAGTGTTGTGTGCTTTTTGTGTTGCAAACATGGGAGCCTGGAGAAGAGAGTATGAGGTTTATGGTTGAAGTCACAGAATCATATAGGTTGGAAAAGACCTTTAAGATCATAGAGTCTAGCCCAGCACTGCCAATTCCAGCACTGAACCATGTCCATAAGCACTAAGTTTGTCTCTTTTAAATATCTCCAGGATATACAACTTCCCTGGGTAGCCTGTTCCAATGCTTGATAACCCTTTTGGTGAAGGAAGTTTTTCTTAGCATCCAATCTAAACTCACCCTGGGGCAACTTGAAGCCATTTCCTCTTGTCTTACTCCTTGTTACATGGGAGAAGAGACTGGCACATCATTACAACCTCCTCTCAGGCAGTTATAGGGGGGTAAGGTTTGCCTTGAGCTTCCTTTTCTCCACCTCCAGCTGCCTCAGGTGCTCCTTTTCAGACTTGTGCTTCACCAAGATTCTTCCCCAGCTCTGTTGCCCTTCTCTGGACACTCTCCAGCCCCTCAATGTCACTTTGTCATGAGGGACCCCAGCACTTGAGGTGTGGCCTGAACAATGCTGAGGTCAGAGGTCTGGTCACTGCCCAGGTCCTGCTGGGCTGTTCCTGATCCAGGCCAGGATTCCATTGTTCTTCTTGGCCACCTGGGCGTGAGCCACACTGGTTCACATCCAACCACTGTCAAACACCCAGATTCTTTTCCACTGGGCCGCTTTCCAGACACTCTACCCCAGTCTGTGGGTGCTTCTGAGGTTGTTGTGACCCAAGTGCAGGACCTGTAATTTTGCTTTTTTGAAGCTCATATGATTGGTTTTGACCTATCAATCCAGCATGTCCAGATCCCTCTGCAGTTTTCCTTCTTTTCAGCAGATCAACATTGCTGTTCAGAAGTGTGTCAGGACTCCAAAATGGCAACTTGAAGATTCCACATACAGCAGAGTTTTTGTTACCTTCTTTCTAACTTTGCTGATTAGTGCTGAGTTTGTAATTTATGATTTGGTAGAAAGAGTATATTGGAAGGTGGTATTTTGTAGTGAAAATTCACTGGCTTGCAGAAATGTTTTGGTGAATAAACATAACAAAAGTTGATCCATAAGGTTACGTTAAAATATATCTAAGTAGTATCCAGCACTATGAAGGCGTGCTGGTTTGGCATCATCATGAATTTCAAGTATACAACACTGCATCCTTGTGAACCAAAAGTAATTTGTTCTTGCATGTCACTTTTTATTTTTTAAAGTGTCAGATTTTGTTTTGCTCTAACAAAAAACTTCAAGGTTGAACTGCAGACTTCTGATCTTCTGGTCAGAAAGCCAAACACATTTGGGGGAAATTACATGAAGTGCTGCAGAATCCTGTGTACATAGCTGGATGCAAACTCTGCTTGTATGCTTGTATTCTCTGCTTGTCTGGCCTTGCTTTGCCCAGAAGCTCCCTTTTCTAGTGACTGGAGCAAGAAAACAAGAGAGGTGGGAGCCTGTTAACTTGGAGTGAAACCCCAGAAAACAACTCATGTCCTGAGAAAGTTTCTGTTTCATCTGGGAAAGATCTGTGACTTAAGTAAGGACTATAGTACATGCAAAGACAATTATAATTTGATTGTGTGCATGTCTGGCCTCAATTTCTTGTATCCTCCATTTATCATTTAGGATGGAAACTCATCATAAAAGGAAAAAATATCATAGGAAATTGTTGCTGTAAGATTTTGATGGCCAGAAGGGATTTCGGTAAATCCTTCGTGTAGCCAGGCAGAAATACTTAAAGGTAATACAGAACTAAATTTGTAATTGTAGATACCTATGAGTAAAGTTCAGGGTCTTATTTTAAAACGTGGGATTGGAATAAAATTTAAAATGCTAGGTAAATGAAGACAGGCTAGCAGTAGAGGAGGTACAGCTGTAGCAACACTCTGCTAGAGCAAAGCTAATGTGTGTGGGTGTACTGAGGTAGCTCTGCCTTGTTCTCATTGATGACCCGTAGACATGCATGAAGTAGATCAAAGTCTGTTGTCACAAATGGGAGCATTGAGCTAAAACTTAATATATTTATAGTTGAAAAAACCTCTCCAGTACTGAGCCGTGGTAAATAAAGGAGGCCAAGCACTGTGTCATGGAAATGTATGGCACAGTCTACTAGCATTGGTAGATGAGCACAGCATTTCCACTTCTCTGTCTCTAAGGAACACATATAATTTGAAATGCTGCAGATGGATTTGTGAAGCTAGGGATCTGTTGCCACTTTCAGTGTAAGAATATGTAAATCTGGGCAAGTCATGTTGCCAGTATATCTGTGATTCCATTTTCCTCCAGAGATAATTGTCTTATCATAACTGATACTACAGTACAGTATTTGATTTTTTTTTTTTTAATTTTATTACTCATTTTGGATATGAAAGGAATCAAAGCTCGGGCCTTGACCTTTAAATTTAAAAAAGCTCTAAAATAGCTTTAATTTACATGGCTTTTGGTCTCTGTAGCGAATTAGACGGATATCAAATGCCAGCTCATAATCCCATGTAGCATATATTGTTTGCCTCACTGAAGTTCTTCAGCAGGAAATACATCTGTCTGCTTGATGGGTGTTTTTCAGCATTGCCTCTGACAAATATGGACATCCATGGTCAGAATAGCAGTCTATCATATTCCCTCTCAGTATGTGACTTCAGCTGAGCACAACCTGTTCAAAAGGTAGAAGAGTATAATGAGAAATACTTCAAGCCACAGAAATAGAAATGCATAAAATTTAAATATGCATAAACTGTATTTTAATAACATTATGAAGTGTTTCTTAGCCACATGGGCTTCTCTTCCACAGTGTGGCCAAGCAAAAGGATTTCCTTTTCCATATGACGTACTATATGCCAAAACTTCCTTTCACTTCTTACTTAGAACTCCAAAAGCAATCACTACTCCTAACAATGGCAGCTCTTTGATTAGTAGCTGAGCTTAATTGGAGCTGAGTTTGATTGATTTTCTTGTATTAAGTATGTCAGAATCATGCTTTGGTTAATATAACTAAGATTTATGAAATTTTGTTGTAGTTTGCTATAATTTGCAGTTTATCATTCCAAATGCATCCTTCTAATGCAAAAAATAAATGAAAATTGACAGTTCTTCACACAGAGCATCTTCTGAAACTGTCACTCGGTGAAAACCATTATGAGTGGAAATTTAGGTTGTTGAGATTTTCATATAAGTTTCTTGGCACCATTTAAATAGCCTGCAAAGTAATTATTTCAACATAAGCAGCATAAAAATATCCATGGTTCTCTTTCTGGAGGAAGTTTTTGCGGAAGCAGACAAAAACACCTTAGATGAGGAAAGTGTGGCATTTCTTGCTGTTGATGGCTCATTGATAAATGCTTAACCAGCTTGTGCAAATCTGTGTTCATTATTCACTGGTATTTATCCACTGTCCTGTGGCCTCTAAACCCCTAAGTTTAGCCTATTACAGGTAAAGGCAAGGGAACACAAAACTCTCTTTATTTTCCTCAACCTGAGAGCTGTGGTTTTAAAAAAGCATTAATCTGAAACACCCTGAACATGAATCACAGAATAGGAATCAGTGCTTTCTTCAAAAAGTTATCGCAGGCCAGATCTTCTGTCTTCTTCCACCTTTCTTTGCAAGATTGGAGCTGCAGAGCAGCTGGCACAGCTTTCTGCCCAGGGAGTGTGCAGAAGGGAAGAAAATCCCTTGGTGGCATCATGCCAGGAGAGCTGGATTATTTCACTCCTCTTTGCAGCCTGCTATACGAAATATGTGTCAGATGACACCTTGGGGAACAGGGAGATGGGGAAAAAAATGTCCAGAGTAAATCCTCACGTCCTAGCAGGGCTTTGTTTACTTTTCTGCATTTGAGCACCATTTCGAGCAGCCTTGAGGTGGTTTTTATTTGTGATTTGATTATGAAAGGAAAAGGGGAAGGTCAAGGTATAGCCACTAGTGCATCAACAGGATAAGGATAAGCCTTGCTGTGAAACATTTTTCTTGAATTTATTGATCGTTACTGAAGATAGACAGCATACAAAAACTGTGAAGAGAAAAAAAACTTTAGAGTTCAGTCGCAAAGTTTAAAAAATAAAATTCCATACTTGTTCCTAAGCCCAAATTGTAGTTGTGGTTAATTTCAGAAATAATTCTTAAAAGAGGACAAGGTGAGAACAGGAAACCCGTGTGGCTTTTAATATCAGAAAGCCTGATTTATGATGTGTAGAACAACAATGGACAGAAATTGTCCATAATCTCATAGGAGCCCTGTTGCTGCACTCTTTGGTGTATTTTCATTTTTAGAGCAGAAATTTATTGAGGAATATTGAAAAGGTAGATTTCAAAACAGCTTCAGAAAGAAAGGGTCAAGAGAGGAGCCAGCAGATCTGTTTAACTTCAGTTGCCAAGGCAACTGTTACAAACTTATGGAATTTGATAGAAATCGTTCTATAATGTATATGGATTCATGTAAGCACAAATTGTGTCAGTAACTATGAATGTTAGGACTTCAAAACCCCAAATATTACAAAAATAGCTGATAGCAGAATTAAAATTGACTTCTATTTGTAATCTATTGCATTTTTCTACATAGTTCTATGGTAAATTAATTTTTCCAGTGAGTTCACATTATTTTCTCATTGGTCTTACAGAGAGGAAATTGTTTGTTGTTCAGTGCATGTATTTGTCCTTTTAATCCTCCCCAATATAGCTGAATGTTGTATTTAGTGTACTTCATTGGAACTTCTCAGTAAATACTCTGCATCATCATCAGTGGTATAGTGGGAATTTTATATTAAAGGGCTATGGTCTTGAAGTGCTGCATAAACTTTAATGAATTTATCATAACCATACCCGAAGGAAAGTTGCTGCTTTATCTCCTTTTTCATAAATACACAATTGACTCTTCAGGAGATTATGGCCAAAACTGTTCAAGCAAACATTTGTTTGAAGAGGCATGATCTGAATTTTCAGAGGCATCAAGTTTCTGTGGTAGCCTAGAAAGCCTCTTCAGTCAAATACTGTTTGACTGCTTATTACTTCTGTGAATCTGGCCTCAGGTGTTGCCCACTGAGCATGCAGGAAATGAGAAAGACACACAATTAGTAGCCATCTGTGAAATGTTTGCCCAGCATCACAGTGGAGCCTGATGGCAGAGATGGTGCTGGAATCCAGTTCTCCAGAGTAACATTAATTGTCTTGCTGTTCAAACTCTCATTTCTCTTCCTTGTCCAGCTCCATTTATTAACTCCTTGCAGCATTGGCACAAATGAGCCTTAGACAGCAGCCTTCACTGCTCAGCCCTGATGCACTTGTGTCATGTGGCCCTACACTGCACACTGAATGAAGCACTCATTCCACAGGAGGGGAATAAAAAATGCCTTTATGAAATTAAAACCTGATATTGTGGAGAGAAAGGGATACAGGATTTTTTCCTAGGATTTGAGTACATGGCATTACATTTGTAATATTCTTTCAGTGCAGGTCTTTTGATTGTGAAATAGTTTGTTTTATATATGACAGGTTGTTAATACTTGTGGTGACTTCAAGTACAATATCTGATTTGTTGACCAAGTTGGAGTTTGTCTAGATGAGTTGTTTTATTAGGTAGTAGATGGTTTGGAAATTGTTTGCTGTGACAGGCCTGAGTAGAATTGGAATTCTCTGTTCCCAGATCAAAAGCAGCAAGCTAGGGAAAGAAGAGAGCAAAACTCCCACGTTACCCATTTGAACTGAAAAAAAAAGCATATATGTTGCTATTATTAAGGCAAATGAGTTTCACTGCACTGATCAGGGATCCTTAAGCAACTCTGATCAATCACAAGATGAATTTCCTTAGTAAAATCTCAGTGCCAATATTGGCAGTGACCTTCTCTGACCTTCTTCAAAGATTTTTTAACTTTTCTGACCTTCTTCACCTTTCTGTTCTTTTCTCTACTTTTCTTTCACTTCTGCCCAGTCTTGCCATCTCAAGTCTTCTTTCTTTTCTGCCTTTCTTCTCTTCCTTTTATTTTTCAACCTTTGTCCATTTCTCCCCTTTGCTGTCTCTGCTGCTCTCTCCCCTGCTTTGCTCTGTTCTACCTTTTTTTTTNTGACCTTTCCTGCCCTTTGTTGTCCCATTTCCACCCATTTTTGCCCCTTGGTTGCTGCCTGCCCATCTCCACACACAGATTTCAGACTTTTTCTGCCCTTCTGCCATTCTTTACCTCCTTCAACCCCTCTATCCTACTCTCCCCTGTGTGACAAAACCATAACTATAGGCCAGACACCCAACTCCCTTTCCCTTCTCTTCTGCTCTCCTCTGCCTTTCTCTACCCCTCTCCACACCTTTCTTCACCTTCTCACCTGCCTGTGGCATCAGGATGTCTGGAGTTATCACAGTTTAATTTTAGTGCTAATTCTCCAGAATGAGTAAATGCATTCTTTGCGTTATTCTTGAAGTTAACTCTTGATGATAGCTGCACATCACATTAAGCACCATCTTAACACACCTAATAGGATCTTTTTGCATTGAAAAGAGGGGTTAAAGGTGAAAATTCTATCTTCTGCTACCATCTCCAGCAGAGATCAAAGGAAGGAGCAGAAAATTCTGCTTAAAGACATGTTTGTGATCAATAATATTAAATACCTTACAGGGAAGTCCTCCATATTATAAACTTAATACTTTGATTGTAAATATTTGATCCTAAAAGCACAGTTTTTAATATTCTATATTGTGTGTTTAACTGGAAAAAATAGGGGTGGGAAACCCTAGAGGTAAGAGATTTCATGTGCACTGAAATACAAATTGCTGTTCCATGTAATATGAATTGTCTATTGAACTGAAGTGATTTACCTTTTTGTCTCATAATTCCTGAGGGCAGTCACCATCTCAAGTGGTAGACAAGTAGAGTAATAGCATAAAGCTCTCTTGGGGAAAAAAGTAGTATTGATTCACTCTTGTTTGCAATTAATATAATGATGGGAGTTTCATCTTATGTTAAAAAGGTCTGCAGTTAATTAAATAATTAGTTAAATCCTCTGTACAAATGTGGACATTGAGTTGCTGGTGACCTAGAGAGACCCAGGAGCTGGTGCTGGAGAGCAAAAACAGCAAAAGAGCTGCAGCTTGTTTGCTAAATCTTTAATACTGCTTCAAACCTTAGAAACCATGTCACACCAGCAAAATGACTTGGAGTTTTGATGTTATCGAACCTGAATTAATCTCAGTCAATCAAAGCCCTTCTGGGTAGTGTGGCATACAGAATAACTGTATTTACTGCTGCTAATCTGTGTAATGCCTCTATGGGATTTCATGAACTCAACAAGGTTTAGCTGTGACTTTTGGTATCGACATAGGCACTGCTGGAAATAATGTGAGGTGTTCTCTTCCTATTTCTTTTACACTGTAATAAGGCTTTAAAGTACTGTGCTATTTGTGCTGTTGTGTTTTGGTGGAAGGTCAAGCTAAAGAACTAAGCTGACCATTTAAAAAAAAACGACCCTGTGGCACTTTTCCAAGAAAGAATAAATTAAATTTAATGTCTTTGACAAATTCCAGTATAGGAATTTCCTGGAATTTTGAAATGATGTGTGCAGCACATCTGTGTTCAGATATATATTTTAATTTGGAATGAAGCTAAGAATCTTTATGAGGTCATAAAACTCTTTTGACAAATCTCAAGAAAAACTGATATGAATTAATGTTTTGCTTTGGAACCAAATAAAATATGTTTCTTATATGTTTTGAGAGATTAGGCTATTTTTGAAATTTGATTAATTAAAACAAATAAATCAGTCTCAATAAATGCATGTAGTGCTTGGGTAAATCAGTTTATTTTGTAGTCCCCATTGAATACCATTTTGTAGGAAGACAACTATTTTGTTACAAAGAGTACTTTCATCATTTATCACAGAAGTGACAAATTCATTGGGTTAGATAGGTAGTCACTAGAAAAAATGGTTTGAAGTTTAATGCTTATGGTACAGAAAAAGTAAGCGTTTTACATTTGCCAGCAGTAGATGAACAGTGTATTGTAAGTTTTCTGTATTTTTTATGAAAGACCTATATGATAACTGAAATTTTTAGGGGCCCACAGGAGCATGAAAAAATGCCCATTTTCTATCTTTACTACATTGACATCTTACAACACTTATTGACTAAGTCTTTGGATACTGAGGAGCCATTTAAAAAAATATATATGTAGCTGATGAACTCTGTCGTTATTGGAAATTAGAGCTCATAATCACCCTCTTGGGAAAATGCCCAAGGAAAATCCCTTTGACTCTTTCTGCTATGCAATTACTGCATCATGAAATGCTACACCAGCGGCTATGGAGTCATCTCAGTCATTGCCATCCACCAGCCTTGAAAGTTTGTGTACTATAACTTCTGGTGTCCTTGGGCATGTCTGTACTCACTGATGGACTTCCCTAGGGATTCTGTTTCCCTGATTCCTGTGTCAGTGGGGTTCCCCATCTGGCATGTGTGGGTGAAACTCCACCCTCCAAAGTGTGTGCAGGCAGTTTGGATGGCTCACACCTCCCAGGGACACACTTGGAATGACCCAGTTCTGCCAACACATCTCTTTAAAGGACATATGGCATGGCCCACACCATCCATCTCTCACTGCCCCAGTGATTCTGTGCATCCATGCTGCTTTGGAGGGGTGCTCTGCTCAAAGCTCAGGGGAATCTGTGCCTTCCTTTCAATACAAAATGTGCACATGCAAAGCAGTTTTTTACAGAGCTATCCACAAAGCCACGTGGAGGGTAAAGGAGGTCTATTATGAAGTAATAACAACAGTTCATGGAAGTAATCCTCTTGCAACAAAGATGCCGAAGGGCTTTGACAAAGCAACTGCATTCTGAAATGTGGAATAAGCACATATTTGGGAAGAGAAGAGAGGAAAGAAAGCATACCAGACTTAAGGAGTGGAGATATGCGCTGTAACAGAGGGGTAAAACACATTGTGTATCTGCAGAATTCCAAACTTCTTTTAACCAGGTCCTTAGACAGCCTTAGAAAAGTCATGTGGATGGTGGAAATCCTTTTTCTCGGGCAAGTGTGCCTCAGTCTATCTGTGGATGGACCAGCAGCTGCCAAAGTATCCACCAGCTTTTCCAGAGATGTGCAAAGGACCTGGAAGGAATTCCTGGTGAGCTACAACTTTTTCTCCACCTTTAATGCTGAGGAAAGGTCTGTGTAAATAATCTCTGTTATGGAACCCACTCCTTTAGGGAGTAGGAGCAGCACGTCAGGGAATCAATTTCTGGATCACCTTGTGTTATGAATGGGTTGAATCTAGGTGCCACATCCTGACAGAGGCAGGATGGAGTTAAGAGGTAGTGACTTGAGGTCTGCCTCAGAGCTCACATTAGTGATTGTGTCTTTCAGTTTAAAAAAATTAAAAAAATATTGGTGACTTGCTTAAAGGAGTGACATCCTTAGAAATTTTTTTTTTTTTCCTTTAAGGAAAATACTGCATATGGAGAACAGGGGTTTATGCTGACTTTGTTATCCTTATTCACTGGTGGTGCAGGATGGGACTGCAGAAAAAAATAGTGTCTCCTCATTTTGTGTTCCTTACCTGTTGTGACTCAGAGTGGACTCTTATTTGAAAATAGGAGGTGTAAAGCTACGTTCCAGGCTGGAAATGCTTCAGAGACTCTCTCAGACTCTCTAGGGTACAGAAGGAGGCAGTAAGGTAGGTGTAACAAGATTATCATACCCTTCTGGAGTAGCTGGAGATAGAGATCTTTCAGCATCTGGATACATGAGTATCTGGATACCACTAGTCATGACTGGGAGATCAGCCATCATCTTCTGGGGATGAATTGTCTGCCCAGGGAGGTGGTGGAGTCACCATGCGCTTAAAAAAAGGCTGCATGTGGCACTTGGTGCCATGGTTTAGTTGAGGTGTTAGGGCGTGGGTTGGACTCGATGATCTTGATGGTGTCTTCCAACCTAGAGATTCTGTGATTCTTCTTCCACCAAAGCTTACTGCCCCCAGACTGTTCTGCACACTCTGCACACAGCTGAATCTGAGTTCAGCTATGTTATCATGACTTGTTGTGATGCCATACATATCTGAGAGAGATGAATAATCAGATAACAAACATGTTCCAAGTGCCTGGCTCATATTTTGGAATGGGAATGTGTAGCAACTCATAATTTGGATGTCAGGACTGAAAGAGACAAGGAGGGTAGCTGAGTAATTTGATTTTTGTTTGGCATCATTAGATGGTCTTTCAGACTATCAGTGTTACTGAGGAATGCTTTATTTTTTTCTTCCTTTAAGGGTCAAGACAGACATGGTTTGTACTTATGTTCCTTTTTTGAGTTATCTGTCCTTCCCTGGCAATAGCCTCTAGTATAGAGGTATGTCTAAAAAGATCTTTCTGTGACAAAGTCTTCTCTTTTAGAATTGTACCAATTTGTACTGGCCACAATAAGAAAAAATAATAATTCTGTTTGCATAATTTTGACAGTGCTCTGAGTAAAATATCTCAGTGTCACTGCAAAGGGACTAAACTTTTTATAAATGTTGTCTCTTTGTTTGTTGTTTTTTTTTATTTTTTATTTTTCTCTCAATGGATGGGTAAATGAAATGCTGCTGACTGTAAAACTCCTTTGAAGGTGTATTAGTGCCCTTGCAAGGCTAGTGCTGCATGCTTGCACTTAAAAAGACCTTTATTTGTCCTTGACAAGGCAGTGTTTCTATGTTTTATAACATGTTTTCTGGCTTTACTGCCCTGTGTGAAACTGTGGTGGCCCCCAATGGGACTTTGCAACAGCAGGAGCTTCCAGCATAACTTGGCGTGGCAGTCGGGGCTATAAAGAGCTGAAGTTTGGGAGCTGACAGGAGGGTTTGTCTTGGTAAAGCAGAAGCTGCAAAACACCACAGGCTTCAATACCCCCAACTTTCCAAGTTCTTTTGGCCCAGCAGCTGAACAGCTGGTGTTTTGCATGTTTTCCCCCAGAATTCTGCACATCTCTGCCTTGGGCAGCGCAGCGATAACGCTGCACAGAGCCCTGTGGTGTGTGAGTATCTGGGCATGCCTCCAGCTGTGCTCCTGAGTTCCCATTCCTCCTCCAGCACCTTCCTCCTGCCTCTGGGCTAGCTATGTGAGGAGCAGAAGTCTGGGGAAGGTGTTTGCACCTCCTGGGAAGTCCAACAGAGGCAGAGTTTCTTGTGTTAGAAAAGAGTGTTTGCTCTCACACAGGTGCACTTGGGCCACAGTGTGCTGTGCTTTTAGGAGAGATTATTTTTGTGTGTTTAGAAGGATACAAGGGGGAAGGGCACAAGCAAGCTTCTTTCCCTTTGTAGGCTGGGTAAAAAACAACTCGGAAGGGAAGTGCTCTTGATGTGTTATATTTGCTGTGTATGAGAAGGAAGGGCTTCCAATAGCTCAGGCAGGCAAGTCCAGCAAGGGCTGAAGGGGTTTCTCAGCAGCTGATGCACCCCTTAAGCACCCAGCAGAAAAGAGACTGTTGGCTGAGGTTTTCTTGGCTGTTCTGGCCATAAGGAGAGGCCTGACAATAGCAGGAATGCATGTCTTTTTGTATATCCTGGCCTGTCTAGGGAGGAACACGTGAAGTTCTGAGGCATCACCATGTTGTGTAAATAACCTGCCTGATACTGTGGTACATGAATCCTCCTATTAGCTGGGAAGGGTCTGAGGGTCAAAATGGAGTAAAAGTGTGCTCTTCATGGCCCTACTCCACAGACCATATTAGTGTTGCACATCTAACACCAAAAAGGTCCTTTGGTGAAGCCACTATATTTTTGTAGTCTTGTGTTTCACACTTGCATGGGCTACTTCTCAAATCAAAAGTTGATTAAGTAAGGTTGTCAAGACTGGTTTACTTTCTATGTCAGTAGACTTTTTGAAAATTAAATTCTAAATGGGGAAATAATACAGATTTATTTGGAAAGAATACCTTTGCACAACATTTGCCAGCCTCGATTTTTAGGCTGCAGAATCATTAGGCATATAGTCATCACTATTTCCATTGCTTGCATTTTATCCTAGATAAGGAAGAAAGAATAAAATGAAACCTTCAAGAACTGACATGTTGCAGATTGCCACTGTCTTCTTACGGAGGGTGCTTTGGGGTTGCAGAAGGGTTAGGAAAAGATTTCTGAACAATTGACCTCTTCTGTTGCAGACAGAAAGTCATCACAAATTCAGAGAACTTCTGCTGACTTCGCAGCTTATTTATTGATCCTAAAAGAAGTGATGTTTTATATACATGTATGAATTAACTTGTTAAATATGGGTGTCTTAGTGGCCCTGCATTGTAGCAATGGTCTGAAAGAAAATATGAGCCCTTCCATAACTGAGATAGAAAGGTAAAAGCTATTCATGTGTTGGAGACAAAATTTTATAAATTCTCTTTTCTATGTCAGATCTATGCATAATGGCCAAATGTGGCAATCTCCCTGTGGTACCTCTTCAGTGATTCGCTTGTTATGTTTCTTTTCAAAGTCTAATCAAGAAAAGCGCCTTCTTCATCCTGAGTAACTTGTATTTATATGTAATTAACAATTTTTTAGATTATTCATAACATAAATTTATGTGCTTATATTTTACATAAGTTTATGTATTATATTTTTGAAATGTGCTGCACTTTCCACCAGTTAGCTAAGGAAGTATAAAATGAAGCAAAGGCCTCTGGGATGTGTTAAAAGATGGAAGTGTTTGTTTATCAGGCCTTCAAAAATACATAACTGCACTTTTTATTATATTATTATACAAGCAGTGTGAGCTATAGCATATGAAGAAAGGCATGTAGAAGCTCTCAGAAAGATTTACTTGAGCATTATTAGTGAACCAGTGAGTGAACTGGAGTTCTGTCATCTTAAGGGTTTTTCCTATTACTGTAAAACTGTTTTATGTGGGGTGTCAGAAGAGAGTGGTCTACCACGTGCTAGTGCTTTTATTTATAGCTTGTGATGTACAAGGGGAAATTGATGGACTGATAATCTGTACCCTCAGACTTGTAATGATGTGATAATGTTTTATTTACAAATTTTTTAATCTTAGCCGATTTATCCCATCAAATAGGTTGTTAGGACTACTTTTCTCTGACATTTAGTAGCATATAATGTTATCTTACAATTGGCTAATAGAACTTAAGCTGTCAAATGTTATGTTTATTACCTCGATATTATTAATTCTGAAGTCTTCATCAAATTATTTATTTTTCATAGGGGAAATATAATGTAGATTCTGAGTAGAATTGTTTTCCATATATAGAGTAATAGGACATGGATGTTCTGTATTGGAGCACAGGTTTGTATTTCCAGCTGGAGCAGAGGCCTGAGTCAGTAAGCTTGTACAAGAAAAAATGAGTGCTAAAGTGAAGACTCCAGCACAGATCAAGAAGAACCAAAGCCACATTAAGTGAGTAAATTGGCAGCCAGGAAATGTTGCACCCCATCACAATAAGAGTGAACCTCAGCAACTTCTCAATCTATGTGGGCTCAAAGACTTTCCATGCAACTGTGTTCCTTCAGTGCTGCTGGTCTGTACATCCCTGGCTTTTAAAGATTTTTGGTTTTCCATTCTTGTCTATGAGAGTACTTCTGTCAGCTCCTTAAATGCTAAGCAAAGCTGTCTTCATATTGCCTCCATCAAATGGGCTGAAACTTTTCTACATGTCCTCTAGCATTCTCTTTTCTTTCTCTGTCCTATACATGTGAAGTTGATGTTCCTCACAGTAGTTCCTGTGCTGGTTTGGCACTAAAGACAACCCAAGGAAGTTGTTTAATTAGTTGTTTAGTTTTTGGCTAGCTGAGGCAGAGAAGTTTCCTGGACTGTGGTTTTTGGGTTTTTTTGGTTTTTTTTTTTCCTTTTTCTTGGAATTGTTTGAACCTGCTCTGGACTAAAAACCCACAATGTAAATTGGTGCATTGGCTGGGAAATTTCAAATTGGTAAATGAAAACCACTACATAAAACTCAGTGTTTCTGACCTGTTGAATCAAAACCATGACAGTTCCTTATACTTTCTATGAATTTTTCACCCTTGATATCTCTTTCTACTTGCATCTGCTTTTGTGCCTCAGATTTCTGGTTTGTACATCAGCATCATGCTATTATTTTACACTTCAGTATTTGTAGATTCTGGTTTCTGATCTGCTTCTTTCTCGTGGTTGATGTTAGTAGAAAACTCAATGATATGACAATATAGCTAAGGTGGGATCCACTGCTTCACCCCTAGCTAATTTCTCCTCAGACTCTTGAGAAGATCAGTGTTTTGATGCTGTGCTTAGTTAAAAGCTGTCCCTGCAAGCTGAATCCCTTACCCACATGATGGTGTGTAAACCTGGCACTGTGGTCTGGCTCACTTACAGCTGGGACCAGTTTCTCTGTGTCTGACTCTCCAGCATCCTCAGCACCAGCTGCCAGCAGCAGCAGCATTGCTCTGAGGGCAGTGGGGTGGCAGGGGGGTTCTGCCCATCCCTACTGGGATGGATATTCAGACAATAATGCTTTTTTGGGAAATAATTGTGCTGTCCAGGATGCAAAATTTACTGGATCCTTGTTGTTTGTTTTTTTTTTTTTTTTAATGTGGTGCTCAGCTCACTGTGTCTTGAGGTAGTACAAGAGCTTCCTTGCATCTAAGGTGGTATAAGCGCTTAGCAGGCTCATGCTAAAATGAATGAATAAATAAAAATCATAACTATTGGGCTAGTTCTTTTCTCATACAGAACTTCAAAACCAGTCACTTTCCTGAATACAAGCTGTTGTCTATTCTATATTTGCTGGTGGTTCTCTCTCTAGTAATCAACATTTCTGCTTTCCTAGACAGTATGTAATATTTTGATTAAAAAAGTAGGAGGAAAAATTTTAAATAATGAACAGATGTTCTCTTTGTTATTCCACAGTGAATTCTAGTAGGAATCATTATTTCTGGTATTTGTTTTTAAAGGAATTTAGAAGAATTGATAGAAACTTCTTGCTGCTTATTCAATGTAGTGGGTTGGATGCTTTGGTCTATCTAATAGGCAAAAAACCCCACCAAACAAAAGTGTCAGCACCACTGTTTGAATAATGCAGTAATGAAAGTCACAGGTCCTGATCTGGTTTGGGTTTTTTTGTTTGTTTTCTATTGCTATGATATAAAAATAGAATATAGTTAGTACACATATTTTAGTAAAGGGGGAAAATGACTTTTTAATTTTATTAAAACGTTCCAGCAGTGCACTTTAAATTTTAGAATCTGACAGATTAACACCATTAGATTAATACCTGGTTACAGTAATTGGATATTGGTAACAGTGTTGTTAGCAGAGAGATCCTATTAACTTGTTTACGGAGCTGCCTTACATGGCTAATCCAATTTGGAGCTTAGCATTAATTATAGCAATGCAGAGATGAATGGATATTGGGTGCAGCACCTTCCTGTAGGAAAGGCAGTTCTGGTGCCATAATACTGGCCAAGTTGCATGAATAGCTAAGCAACATCTGAGTTTGATAAGAGCATCCCCAGAGAAAGGTGATCTTGGATGATCTTTGTTCCTGGAGGTCAGGATTGTCTGCTCTTCTGGAAAGGAGCAGGCTCCACAAGGGTGCTCTTTTTCCTTACCACAGGGTGAAAGAAGTGATGGTTATAATTTACACCTGAGAGAATGAAATGCAGTGGTTTGTTTGCACAATTTCATTCTGTGTTTGCATATATTGTGCTCTGGTGTTCAGTTATCTATATGGGCAGAAATGTCTGCTGGCTCACAGCAATGGCTTGCCATTGTTATGTGTGAATATAACATTTCAGCTGAATTTGAGGAAAGAAAGAAAGACCTCAGTCTGTCATACATGGTACTTTCATATAGAATTTGATCTTCTAAGATTGGTCAACATAAGTGAAATCAGTACTTGTATTTTATTGGCATAAAAATATGGTTCTTTTTCTTGCTCAGTCATTTTTTATCAGAGGCATTTTCTAGATAAAAATTTGCAGCAAAATGATCATGCAGTGAAATATTTTACTCACATATTATGTAAGGTAAAATTTCAAAATATTGCAACACTTTTTTCCTGTAATTTTAGATGATCAGAAATGTGGTAGTATTTAAAACTGTTTTTCTATGTTGTCCGTGGTTTTCAGTGAGGAAAAGAATTTTAGCTAAATGCTAAATTTAGGGATTTCTGTAGCAGAATTACCAGCTCATGGGATAGTAGAGCTCTTCATATGCAGTGCAGTTACATCATATGCATGAAGTTGATAGTCAAGTGAAGTGCTGGTGTTACAACCTTTCTATTTTCTCCCGTTTTTTTCTTTTTTTTTTTTTTTTTTTTTTTTTTTTGGTCTGCTCCCCAAATTTGGCCTTCCACTCATCTTCCATGAAGGTATGTTTCTGTCAAAACCAAGTGCTCCCTTTCTTCTCCTGTACTTTTCCTACAGCATTCCTTTATGTTTAGTATTTCAGAGCTGACAGAATTGGGTATTCATGGAAAACATACACAGGATTCACCAGGCAAGGAATTTAAATTTCAGAAGGTGAAATTATAACACTTTTGAAGTCAGTGACAAAACTCACTTCAACTATAGCAGGACCTAGATTTTATCCTCAATTTTTTAGGCCCAAATAAGCACTTCAGTCATGAGACTGCCCACTTTGGATTTCACAGTGAAGGAAAACCTGACAAAGAGAGAAATAATGGCTGTTCCAGAAAAAAAGAGTACACAGTTAGATAACACTGAATTAAGAACTGTGTTATACATTCCTACCTGGTTATCAAGGTCGTAGTATGCTTTCAGCTTCTAGATTGGTACTGGTACATTACAGCCCTCTGCAGAGCTATGCCACCTACTTTACATTGCAAAACTTAAAAGACAAGGCAAAAATGGTGCCATCATGTCCCCTATATGTAGTGCTAATGTGGAGTGACCAGCTTATTGGAATTTAAATCAGTTTCTGTCCTTCTATAATCAGACAAGTGAGTTTAATGATTTTATGTAAATGTTGAGTAAAGCAGGAATGCAGGGTTTAGTCAAAGTGACTCAGAGGACATGGTTTCCTCCTCCTTCCTTTTTTCCCTTTCTTCTTCCAAGACTGTTAAGCAAATGGAACAGACTATCAAGTATGCATGCACATTTCAACCCACCCATGCCAAGCTCTCAAAGTGTGGAAGAACAGGCACAGTTTAATTAAATTTATTCAAGAAATCCCCAGACTATAAAAATAAATAGATAAATATACAACACTAATTAGACTGCTCTTCTTGCCATTAATATCTGTGGAAATGTGTTTTTATAGACATGGAAAGACACTCCCTGCCACTGTAATAATGGCTAGTTTGTATTCAGGACTCACAATGATGTTTCAGCTGACTAATCTCTTCAAATGTCCTTTTTTGGAGGGCTGAAATATTTGTCAGAAGTCTTCAAAGTCTGATTCTGGTTTGCAATCTTCATAAAACTTTAGTTTATTAAATTGAACCTGTCAATATTACTTAGTTCATGCTCTCCAGTTTTCCGTTTTAGACTTTTCTGTGAACCTGAGAAATAATGTGATTTAAAATGAGATTGTGATTTAGTGATGTGGACGAGTTGATCTCTTCCCAGGACAGAGCCAGCAAATAGCAGTATTTCCCTGCAGGCTCCCTCTCAGGTAACTAGGGAAGCTTGTTTGATGCCAGACTTCCTGTGAAATCCTAACCACAACTCAGAGATTCTCAAGTCTTTTACTGGAATGCATTGACCCTCCTGGGTCTAAAGGTCAGTATTTTTCCTTCCTTCTCGCTATATCCCAATTGCAAGTTTCATGAAAATTCTGGAATCAATCCTCCTTCCTTTTAAATGTCACGAGAAATGCATCCATCTAAACAGAACAGTCATTGGAACACTTCATTTTAAGGTCTGTTGCTGAAGAAATATTATCATCCTTTCAGAGGCAGTGTCTGGTCCTGTGACCAATGACAATAAACCATATTTTCACAGGAAAACTTGACAGAATTGAGTAGCCAGTTGAAATATTTTGGCATGTCCCTTGTTGTGCCCAAGAAAAGATACTTGTCCTGAGTGTAAGTGAAATGAAGCACAGGGAAGAAGTAATTTTTCAGGAAGTCAGTGTTGCAGAAATTTCCTAATAATGATGGGAATTTGTACTACTACTTGGATTTACAAGTTTCCTTGTAAATCAGTTGAATTCCAGTTGGATTTAACAACTGCATGTTAGCTGCATTCCTATGCTAGACCTGCTCTGAAGATTAGGGGTTTGGCTATAAACTTGTCAATTGGGACTGTTCAGTGCTATGAATAAACTTAGTGGTTTTCCAAAGGAAGGCTTACAGCCTTCTAAAACACAAAATATGATTTCATTGTCCTTTAGCGTGGAAAAGCAGAAGAACAAATCCTTTTTAAGTCCTCCAAAAAATCTTTAAAAAACCCATACACTCCCGACCCCCATCACTCAAAATAAATCATAAGAGGAAGAGCCATGTAATGTGCCTTTTATCTGTAAAGATACATCTCCACTGTTTTAATGGGACAATTATTTCAAACCAGGACTTGTTGCAAAAATCCTGGATGCTTTTGAGAAATTAATTTTCCCTGATTTTAGGGAGGCAAATAGCTTTCCATTTAGCTAATCTAGAGGTTGGCAAACTTTTTGCCTCTCTCCTCTTTAATCTGGATCTAATACTGGAGCTTCTGTTATGCTGATGGGCTTCTCTATGGTAGTGATCAGTCTCAAATTACGTAAAAAAGTTGCATTGTCTTTGGCTACAGTTTCTCTTTAGTTCTGGTGATCATCACATAGATAAAATACAAGAGCAAATTTTGCTATTGCATTGAATTAAAATTTATACCTAACAGACATAATGTGCTAAGGTCACAAGATGCATTGCAAATGTGTTCAGTAATTATGGTCAGCAGAAGAAATATGGCAAAAGGGCTGTTTAGTTTTTGATTTGAAGAATTTAGACAAGGTTTGTTTAATGAATACTAAGAGATACTGACAAATATCTCTGGCATTGGGGTGTCTGCTTTAGGTTTATATCTTGGTTTCAGATCCTAGGAGAGAGAATGGGTACATTCCCTTGTTGGTCAGTCACATTAATTCTTTCAGGGTTCAGGTATTTCTCTAGGGATTTTGCCCTACAGGTGGGATTGACAGGCTATTTCTATGTGGTAGAAATTGTAGTAAAATCTGTGCTGTTTCAGAAGGCTTCCTATAAAGACCCTCCTCAACTAGAAATGCTTTTCTGTATGCTAGGAATAGGCATGAAAAGATGGAAATAATTATTTAAAAGGAACCCATAAAAGAGAGCAGCTATACCCTTCCTTATTTGTATTTTGCATTTTTTTTTTTTTTTTTTTACTTTTTGGAGCTTTATTATATTTTCTGTCATTACTTTGGATATCTGTAGTTTTTTGGGGAAGAGAGAGCCCTTTTATTTTGCCAACACACGCTGGTTTAGCATTGCTGTGGTCTTGCTCCAGAACTGTGGATTCTGGGATAATAGTGGCAACAAATAATAACAATGCTGAGAGTTGGTCCAGATGTTTATCCTGAGGTTAAAATCATATCAACAATGCAACCAGACATGATTTGTTTTGTCTTCTTCCTCCTAAAGCAATGACATATTATGACAAGTCAGGATGGTGAGCAAAGGATGTTCTTAGCTACTCTCTTAACCCATTCAGAAGCCTTCTCATCCCTATAGCTTCATCTTACAAACTGGGATCATGCTTTGTTTCATAAAGCATCTCATGAATCTGAGATGAAAGCCTTTTCTAGGGAGTCTTCATATCTGAATTCATGAGATGTAGCAGATTTGGGTTGTGTGTTGTTTTTTTTTTCCCTTGAGGTATTGGAAGCATTCATTAGAAAGCCTGTTTCAGGGTTCTGTGGCTCATTTCATATACAAATTTTGGGACTTTAGATGAAGAAAAAAAAATCTCCCCAAACTATCATTGCCCATTTACAAAACACGACTGATTTGAAATATTTGTCCAGAGACAAACATGGCTGGCAGCTAGATGAGGCTTAATTACTTTTCCTGCAATTCACTGGCTGTTTATATTTTGCAAGGAAAATGTCATTCCTCTTTGCATAAACTATCAGGAGGGCGAATGCAGTCGCAATGTTGCTTTGCTTCTCCACCCCTACCACTGCCCTGGGAGGTGGGTGCTGCACAGGAAATCATCTTCTGCTTGCATGAAGATCCCACTCCTTGGAGGTGCTGATGCCCTCCTGGATGGTGGTGAGTGGTAACAACATCCACGTGACAGCAGTTGGCTGAGGACTGCTGATTCCCAAGGCACTTGATGTCATCTCCTGCAGGAGAGGTCCAAGATGCACGAGGGATGAAATCCTTTCTCACTAATTTTAGCAGTGGCATATTTTTTTCACATATTTCTGTTTTGTAGGCTGTAGGTTATGAGAGTGAAAACAAGTGAAGTGTTTATAGGAGCACCTAGCTGTCAGAACAGTATCTTCCCTACCAAAATATCCCCTTGGTTTACTCTCATATGCAAATGAGAGGTTTAGCAGGCCTCCCACCTGCTAAAAAAAGCAGTTTTAAAACTGAAGTGAATAAAAATGGTACTCCATTGAAATATTTATGCAGCTTGTTCTGCTTTTACCCATTATATTTTGTTGCTAAATACTTAGAATGATTTGAAATGTATTTAAGCAGACGAGAAACAACTATCCCTGCAGTGTTCTGAGAAATACAGGTACCATAATTTTGTACACAGGAAGTGTATTATGCACTATGCATCTTGAAATAGGGACCTTTTAAAAACTGCAGACCCTGAATAATGCTGTTTTGTTTTTTCCTGAGGTACACTTTGCCTGGCATTAGTAAAGTAGGTCCTGTACCAAGAAACACTTAAATGCAAGGGTTTTGTTTTCATTAGAGGGATTAAATAAAAAAAGGCAAAAGATTGGTAAAGCATTAATGCTATATGATAATGGCCACAGAACTTCTCAGAATTATTCCTGCATAGAGTGAAATAATTTAGGTTTTACAAGATCATAGTTTCCAATCCAGGTTTAAATAAAAGCACAAGGAAGTTACCACTATTATTATATAGTTCCAGTGAAACTGTAGAGCTTTAGCACTGCTGTAGGCTGGTCAATAAATTTCTTTCAATTGCTTTGGACCTCAAAAAGCAGTCTGATTTACAAGTGACAAATGAGAGGGCGATGTTAGATGGGTCATAGCTGAATTCACCTGTTGTTAAGAGAATAATGAAAATAAGAAATTCCTTCAAGCCTTGTGAAACAGGTGGATTCTTTGGGACTGGGGTCTTTGTATATGCACACTACCTCCTTTTCACTTGTTGAGTTTTCTTTATTGTTTGGTATTTTCTGTCTTAACTTGAAGATAAACATCTTTAAGGCCTGAACTAAAGTATCTGCTACTGTGAAAATAGATTCTCAGAGAGCTAAATCTAGTTCTCATATGTTCTTATTTCAACTACTGTCAACCGTTGCTTGAAGTGTTGTGTCCAGCAGCTGGTTGGTGATCATCAGTTTGGGGTTTATGGTCCTGTGGCTTCACCTTTCAGACAAATTCATAGGCAATTGAATTTCCTTAAGAAATCTTGTCCTGGATTCTCTTTTTGGGTTAACATGTTTGCTGTATGAAGAGGGGAACAGATGTCAGAATAGAGAACAGACCAGATAAGGGGTTTCAGGTAGTGCCCACACCTTGCTGTATGGGTTGTTTGTGGAGCCTTTGCTTTTCTTAAATATATTCTCTCTAAAGTTTTGGTGTTTTAAAATTTCACAATTGGTTTTAAGCATCTCATTTGATCCAGTCTTGGAAATCTGTACTTCTTGCCATTTCTTCCAGTAAAAAATGGATGTGGTAAAAGGGTGATCCCTTTGACTTATTTTCAGTTCCTTTTGGCTATCCATGTATTTGCTATTGTCAGAAGAAATGGAAAGTATCTAGCAGTATGTGTGTGTGGTTTCCAGATTAGCTTTTGCCCTCACCATAACATCTGTAACCCTGGAGCTGCAGGCTGTGTGTCACCAATTCCCCTCTTTTCACAGCTGGCCATGTGCAACAGGCATGCTTGTAAGCAGGCTTTTCTCTCAGCTGGCTGGGTTCCCTGGTGCAGAAAGCAGGACAGGAAAACATCAAGAGGTCACAAAGCACAAACCAGGGTCACTTGAGGTGAGCACCCATGGCCAGCCCTCAGAAGGGAATTGTGGAGTAAGCACAGGTGGGGTTGGCTCTGTGATAGGAAGCTCTTAAGTCAATGGATCTCTTACATCCTTGGTCAGCATTAGTGGGGTCTGAAAGCTGCATCCTTTGGGTTAGTTCAGACAGACTGCCAACTGGAATGAAGATGGCAGAAATGTTTTAATATGGAGTGTTTATTTACAAGGCTGTTTTCAATTGTAAAAAAGAATAATTGTATTTTTTAATGTTGGAAAAAGCCACATTTATTGGCAGTTCTAGTAACTGAAATGTGGTTTCAAGTTTCAAGCAAGAAGGAATATTTATTTTTTCCTTTTCTTGCCTTTTTCCCCCACTACAGCAATAGATGAAAAAGAACTCCAGATTGATCTAGAATCACACAAATAAAATGGTTTAAAGTATTTTTCACTTATGCCATCAAAACAAATAAATATGTTTGTTCATCTCTAGCTAGTTCCATGTTTCACAATGAGTCCTTGGGTACCTTTGTGAAAGCTTTGACTTTGCTTCAGTGTTCCCACTAAGAAGAAATAGAACAGTTTGTTGTTTATCACATGGGATGGTTTGTAGTCAGTTATGCTGGAAGAATATTTTAAAGACAAATGAACTGTTCAGCTGGGAAAAAAACTGCTAAAAGGAAGACCTTGAAAACATGCTGACTTATCTTCTCTGTTTTTCTCCTTATGCACTTTCTTTTTTTGTCATAGGGTTGTTTCTTTCAATGTTGAGTAACTATGAATTTTAATTTAATTTTTTAATATAGGTATATTTTAAAATTGCTCTGCAAAGCATAGTGTTGAATGTTGAAGAGCAGGGGAAAGAGGAGCTGAGAGTCTTGTGACTTTTGTCTCTACTCCTTAGTCTTTCTTTGTAATCTGTGGTAAATAGTTTAATCTCAACACTTTGAGCTTTGGAATGTTAAAATGGGGATAAACTTCTCACACTTCATGGGAGGTAACAAATAGAATTTATGTATATGTCCAGAGTATTTTGAAATTTCTATAAATTAGAATACTGCAAAGTATTCTTCCTTGGCAGAAATTTAAATATGAAAGTAGCATTAAAATTTAGCTCTCTTTTTCCTTTATAAAGAGGAGCATTCCCTGCAGGGATCTTATTCATCCTTCATATTCATGCTTTGCACTGGAGCACTTCCAGGTCTGTAATACATTTCTCATGGGAATGATATTGGTGAAGCTGTTACCTGCCTTGAGTTGGTTGGCATATTGGTTAGGAATTTAGATGCTGCCTCACTTAGAGACAGCATAAATGCAGTGAGACCTCCTGTAATA
This sequence comes from Turdus rufiventris, assembly GCA_013186435.1. Lineage (NCBI taxonomy): Eukaryota > Metazoa > Chordata > Aves > Passeriformes > Turdidae > Turdus > Turdus rufiventris. The sequence goes on along the minus strand of PYHW01010582.1, from coordinate 1,947,786 downwards.
TTTCATGTATTTTCCCCTTTCTATCTTGTACCTCACAGCAATTTGGCAGAGAGCATTCAATTGATGTACAAACAGGTTAAGGCTTCTTTTGTCTTTTATTCTTTCAGATTAAAGAAGTAGTTTGAGGGAAATAGAGATGAACTTATAAAATTTTTTGGAGTAAATTCATGATTATAAATTCACTAATAAAATGATCTTGGGACATGCATGGGTTATTCCAGTGTAATGTAGAATTTGAAATCAAGTTTCACTTCTTTGTCTGTGATCCTAAGGAATGATACAACCTTGCTTCACAGTAGTGTTTTTACTTCATTTTCTCACTTTCTTAGGAGACACAAACATACCATACCTGCCAGTTAGGGCAGTCATGCTGTGAAAGTGCATGGCTGTAGCCCACTAGAAAAAGCCCTGTCTCCAGGAAGAGGCCAGCTGGTCTCTCATTGCTTTTGTCATCCACAGAGATGGGGGGAATGGCATGGACCCTGGGCTCTTCCTTTTCTTCATGTATCAAGTTCCCTTATTCCTTCTGTCTGTCCCCTTGGACTTTGCAGTGTTTCCAAGGCACATGTTCCATGTCAAGAGAAAATGCACTGTGGGACTGGTTTAGACATTTTATTGACCAACAGTGAATAAACAGACGGTTTGAACTACTTCAGTTGGGAAAAAAGTTTTAGCCTGCAATCTTTCACCTGCTACCTACCTGTTGTTATTGCAAAGTTGCATCCTTGTTTTTGTCCTACTGTGTTTGTACTGCTTGACTTTGCACTTAATTAGCTTTTGGAAGCTTGTGTCAGGTGTGTGCTGACCTGCTCATGAGAAGTGCAGTGGCATATAATTTATGAATCTCAACTGGCTTTATGCAGTAAAAGCACTATCCAGTTCAGGGTAGCCAGTGTGCCAGGCAGAAGTGCCTACAGTCCTGTGCAGTAACAAAATGTCTTGTAATGAAGTATGATATTGGTAATAACTTAGGGTACTTTTAGATGCTTCTGGGCAGAAGTTTTCTTCTAGTCCTGTGTGTAAGACTTAGCAAGACAACTAAAATCTGAGTAGATCTTCTGTACATAGATATTTAGTAATTCTTTATGAGGAAATAGTATGTTTTTATGCTCACACAAACTGGGTGCACTCTGAGAAAGAAGCATCACAGGCACCCACCCAAACATTAGGTTTGTGGCTCCTGAAATCAGCTGCTGAATCTCAAATATAGCATCAAGAACTTGGCCCTCATAGGGTCCACCACCCTCACATAGAGTGCACATGTAAAAATGTTGAAACAACAAAGTGAATTTTGATTTAAGGTTACGGCTTGATGGAGGCTTATTTGCAGCTCATCAAGAGATTTGTGTGATCTGTACTAGTCTTTGATTATGAGTTAAGCACTGACTATGATACAGACAAAAAAAGCCTTTATCCTAACTTAGCCAGGTGTGCCACATGCAAAATTGCTGCATTTTAAACCATATGGTAATTCACATTAATCTTAAAACACATAATTATAAAAATGCTGGAAATGAGAAATTTTAAAAAGTAATTGGAAAATATCACAGTAAAACAGGTTTTAAAACTAAAGATTAACTTCCTATCACTTACAGGCTACGATGAAAAGGAAATACTGTGTACTGTTTGAGATCAACTGTTCAATTAAAAATGCTAAAGCCTACTTCATACCATGTGATAAAACATCTCAAACTCCAAGCTTGCTAGTACTATACCTGCTTCAAGCAAAAACAGTTTTATCTGCTCAAAAAATGTGGCAGATATTGGGAAGTGGAGATAGATTTCTATGCCTTCTTATTTGGGGCAACTTGTTAGTCTGGGAGCTCTGTTTTCAAAGTAATAAAATCCTTTCCTAACCAGTATTTTTTAGAGTCTTTTAGACCTTAGGGCCTTTAAGTCTTGCTAGCTCACCTTGACTGAAGCAAGCATGAATGTTTCACAGCTGGATCTGTAAGCATCCGATCCATCCTCAAGTACTTGGGAAAAAAATGTTGTGGGACATCACTTTTTGAGCAGAACACCTGCCTTCACTTGAGTTTGTTCATTTGAAGAGTCAGCAATGGCAAGCTTTCTTTTTTCAGAATCTCAGTCTATCAAAGGAAATAGAAGAGTTTCACTGTGGGAAGGAGCTTTCCTGCTGCTTTCCCCTAAAAATGCACTTTCTGGCTTGTGTAGCTTCAATGAGAAACAGCTACAAGAATTCTGGCAACTGAGTGAGTGGTAAATATACTTGCTCCTGAACATGAACTGAAGTCGGAAGAACGTTTCAGTAATATCTTAAATATGATGCAGCTCACTCTTCTCCACTGTTTACTATTATTATATTTTTTAATAGGCCTTTTCCATATCCTTTTGGTTAAATGTCTTTATCACGCCTAGTGGTAATTTTGGCTCTCAATCAGTTGCCAGTTGGAAATAATCACCTCCAAAATTATCAGCAAAGGCTGTATAGTAAAAGTAGAGAACCCAACATTCAGGTTTCCCTTTTATTTTGTAAAAGCATGAATGTTGCTTTGGGAATATGACATCAAGTGTCAAGAGGTTTAATTTGATTCTATGCAAATTTAATTATCAGTGCTTTCTGATGTGATAGATTAATTTTGGTGTAATTCAAGTTGTTTGTATAGCCTTCATTGCCAGTACATAGTATTCTTGTCTACACGGGCAAGCAGTACAGGCTGTAATGGGATTAATATGGACTTTCTATTGTAAAATCCATGTTAATTCTCTGTATGGGTGCACAGAGCAGAAAGAAACTCAGCCAGGTTAAGCCAACATGCTCATGTAGCAAACCCTGTGGTCTTCACCTGCCTGACTCTTTCTAGTGTTCATCTACATAATTAAGTCAGAGCAAAATTTGACTTTCAGTCACAATCAATTTCAACACTAATTGTACATGAATGCAATCTTCTAATTATTTCTTTTGTGACTGGAGAGATTAGCTTGTAAGGCATAAATGAAGAGAAGATTAGAAAATTAAACAAAATGGGGCATATGCTGGTGGAGGGAAATTGTAAAATAGGTATTTCTCTTGCCAAGCTTCACCCATCTTTGGTTCATGAGGCTAATGACTATATGCTAGAGATTTGCTTCGGGTTACCAAATTCCAGGCAAAAGTCTTGAGTGAAAGAAGGGTCAGAAAAGGAATCCTCTTCAAGCAAAAATGCTCTTTTATTTCAGTCAGTGCCAGAGGAGACATCTTTGCTCAGTGGTGGGAATATATTATCCTTTTCAAAAGGCCAGTTGAAAGAGATTCAATAGGTACGCTAATTTTAAATCAAAAGCTGTGTGATAATACATTAATCTCTCCTTGTCTGACACTATCCACCCATGAGACAGTAAAATACACAGGCATGGGCTGGCCCAATATAAGGAATGTGATCTAACTGCACGAGTTGAAAGGAAGGGGAACACCAGTATGTGCCCAAGGGCAAGATCATCAGGGAGAGCTGTGAAGAAATTTAAGTTTTGAGCCTGTATTAAGTCCCGTAAATCAGTAACAGATGTTATTAACAGATTTCAAACAAAGATGCAGTTAAAAGGAGCACTATGAGTATGCATGCCTTCTTATTTTTAAAATCAGCCTTCCTTCCAGTCCTTTCCCTACTGATTTAAATTAATTTTTTCCCTCTGGCCCTTGGTAAGGGAAAGGGTGTGTACTATGTGAGATGTTTGTGGCCATCCCCATTGTACTATTGGGAATTGAAGACAAATTGCATGTTATTTCTCACTTTTCAGACGGATCTTACTGACTCACAAAATTTCAAGGTTTACAATATGCCCTGTTTGCCTTCTCTGGACACAGCTTGAACTGTGTGTGTCTCAAACACAGCCAGGGCCTGCCAGTTAAATAAAGCACACTGTGTAAAAGCATCTTCTCTCTTGAAACTGGTTGGCTTAAAAGTAAAGAAGCCAAATAAAAAGCATGCAGGTTTGCTGAAGTTTCACCTCTGGTACAGTGATGGTTCTCACTGGCTTCACTTGAATCCACAACTCGCAGAAGTTTCTTAAATTAAAACAGATGTAGGAGGTAAAAAGGGATGTAAAATTTTCAGTATTTTAAAACATATAATATCGCCTTCTAGTTTCCTGAAAATAAACTAGATTTGTCTCCCAAATTTTAGCTGAATTTTAGATTCCATGAGGAAAGCACTTGTATTTTCTGATCTTGTCTTTCTAGCATCCAGATGGAGAGGTGGGAAGGGCAGCTGTGAAGAGGAGGTTAATGCACTGCTGTTGCTCTGAAGGGAGGATCAAGGACATGTTTAGGAAGTGGAAGGCAGATGAATTATGGAATTCTACATCTGCTTCATTTTGTTAAGCTACAATTTGTATCTGGCACCAGACACATTGTTTCTCATTCCTTGTCAGATATTCCTAAAGGCGAATGAATATGTAGGGACCTCTTCCCTGGAGGAGTGTCAGGTAAATAGGAAACCACTTTTTAGACATTTCTTTCTATATTATTTAAAAATGGCAGCTGTCTTGTTTTCTACCTGGTTTTGATGATTATCGCTGCAGCTCAAGCTCAGCCACATTTAAAAAGCAGAATAGTAATCCCAAATCCTGGCATTGCAAAACACATGGTGTGTTTGTGACTCAGTAGCGTTACATCTCAAATTTCTGACACAGCTTTTCTTTTAAGGACCTGACTTCCCTTTCTATGAATGATGAAACAATGAACCTATTACGGAAATGGATCACCTGTGAAACAGTTTCCAGAAAACAACATCTAAGAAAAATGGCTTGCACAAGCCATGCGTAATGCAATCAACTGGATTGTTTTAACTTTTGAAAACATATTATCTCTTATTAATGCCTTTAGAATGCTGGATGTTGTTTCTGCATTTATTTATATAGTATAAAAACAAGAAACCCTTTATTCCAAAAATCAGTCATTAGACTTGTTGTCTTAGTTTGAGCGATAGTTAGTAGTCATAATCAAATGTTTAATTAAGGCATTTACCCAGCTTCTTAATGTCATCTGGCAAGAGCTACGATGAAATCTTGTCCAAGGTGCAATACTCTTCTAAAGATATATAGCATGTAAAATGCAGTGCTATTATATAGCATTAATCAAAATGTCACCAGTTCCTGAAATGGGCTTCTGTCAGGGAGCATATATTTGTGTTCTGGCTGATAATGGCCTCTCACTAATTTACGACAGACTAGCATGTCTGTAATAATAAAAAATCTTCTCCTTCTACTCTTTTGATGTTTCCCCATTGATGCATGTCATTTTTTGAACAGGATAAAACAGTTCTGTCATAACATATAATATCTCTGTTCTGTAAATGCAGAGTATGTTATTATATAGAAGTGAAATGTTATACTGTGAGTATAGGCAAGATAATATAAATAGCTTTTTATGGTGTTTATTCTTGGAATCATTTATCCAGGCAACCCTTCCCCTCCTTTGTTTTGAAAGAGGCTTTTTGGAGAACCATACATAAGGTGTAGTTCATTTAAAACTGAGCTGCTGACTTCAAGAGTGCACAAGATTTAGTTTCAGGTCAACAAACTGATCTATTGCTAAAAATTACCATTTTGCAAATCACAAATAATAGATTACAATAATGGCTGTGAATCTCTCTTTAAAGAATTATTCATTTGAATCCTTAGGCTACCTTGTTCTCAGTTTAGAATTACCCACTTTGTGAGTGGACCATTTTTTGTTGGTGAAATAATTGCAAGAAACCCTTTGAATTGTATGTTTCTGAAACTGTAATTCATTATGCATAAGCACAAGGTATTTAATAGAGTTTTTTTCCTAGTAGGCTCTACTGCTTGTAATATGAGTGCTAGATTTCTCTGTAGATTTTAAGAGAGTATACTAATTTTGCAAAGTCAATGACTAGGTAGTGCACAATATATGAAAATTCATATTTATATACTCACACTGTGTATATGTGCAGCATGCAAGTAGAAGAAATTTCCGTCCCCGTTGAACACTGCATGATGGTTAGAAGAGGTTAAGATATAAACTATTGATGTATTTCATCCATTTTAAAGAGAAGGCAAAGGGTAATCCCTGAGCACTCTTGCCCAAAAAACTTGTGTTGCTTTTGAAGGCTGTTTCAGCACTGGGGAGAGTGCAGTGGAATACAGTGCTGTTGCTTCCTGTGAAAATGTAGACCAGCTCAGAAATTCAATCTGCTCAAATGCTTTGCTCTCTGCTCTTGGGTTGAAAAAGTCTCTGACGTACACCAGCTAGTTCTTGCCAACTTGTGGTCTCATTTTAGGAGATCAAAAATACTCTTCTTAATACTGAAAAATGATTGCAGAAAGTATTTTTACATTGAATACTCTTGAACACAGATGTGTTTTGCCTCACTACTTTATACATAATGTTACAATTTGTGAATATAAGGCACTGTGAACTGAAAAGTTTCACAGTAGGTGGAAAATTCAAGGACCCATAACTATTTTGAATAAATAACTATCTGAAATACAGGATGATTTTTCTGTCTGACTACCTCTCTTATGTTTCCTACCATTATGGTGTTATGAAGCCATTTGAAAGTCATTAGAAATTTTAGGATGTCATCTGACACACTAATCTAAAGAGGTCAGGGTTTCTGCAAGTTTTCCTTCTGTTCAGAGCTCTTTAAAGTAGTCCTAAATGCTTTGGGAAATTGTCCCTCTGAAATAGCAAATACCAGCATTTCTTGTGTACTGTTGGACATTAGACCCATATTTCGAATGATTACATTGAACTCCTGGCAACTTTTTAAAATGCAGTGGTGTTTTCATTTCCAAAATTGGAAAGGGCCTTGTCATATTAGTCCAGTAAATCTCCTGTCCTGCAGGAAGCTTAGGCTATCTAGGGCAGGTGGAAGTCACTAGAGTATCAAGGGCACCTAGCCTGTAATGTCCATTAGGTTATCAATATATTTATGCATATTTAAATTCAAGAATAATTTGTAAACTCTTCAACTTCTAGTGGTACTGCATTGCTTGTTCTTGTGTGATGGAAATGCGCTTCTGAGCCTGAAAAAAAATGTAAAAAATGGTCCAACAAAACTCATATATTCCTGATGGGGAAGGGAGTGGAGGGTTTTATTGAGCCTTTTCTGATGTAAAATTACTTAGACAAATATAATAACTTCTCTTGTTGCAGTTAGAAGTTGTGGTAGATTACCTGTGCTAGAGTGAAGCTGGTATTCCTACAATGCTTCTTGCAACTTTTTTATTTTTATTCCAAAAGTAGTTTACTCCAGTCTTAGGTGTTTTAGTGATTGCTTTGGGGTGTGTGTGTATACATATATATAAAAAATAATCTTTTTTTTCATCTTTATATATATATTTTTTTAATTTTCCCCCCCCATCTTTGTACATAGGGGCAGACACCCACAATTATGCATTGTTTTTATGGTATGTTGCCTATGGTCAGCAAGAGATACTGTTTTTATAAGTCCTTGAATGTATCAGCATGAGGAAAAAAAATATTTTCTACAACTGCTGCAGGAAGTGATTCTTGCTACTATTTCTGGAAATACACAGAGACATGCATATATTTATGTGTAGTCATAACCTGAGTGAAATTCCATCATAAGGGTGCAGGAAATGGAATGCTGGAAATATTATTCACATCCAGCAGACAAAGACTCTTCTGAAGCTGGGGAGTTCAAGAGACTACTGAGAATGCTCACTGTCCAAAGTAAAGCTCCCTGATCTCCTGTTATCACTGTAAGAACTATCCTCACCAGCCTTTCTGGTATCACCAAATTTCAACATGAAAATTTAATGATCTTCTGTAGGAGTACTATGGCCGAAAAGTGCCTGTGCATTTGTAGAATATTCTTTTTCTTCAACATGGAAATTCTCTAATAATGTTACATAAATGGAAGGCTGTCACTGCTTATGAAAGAATATAGTTTAGAGGCTTGAGTATAAAAAAGAGCAGATTAAATTTAAATTTGTTTTAATTACAAGTAGAAGACATAATGAAAGGAGTTTGATGTAAATGCTGTAGGTTTCAAAGACAACATTATTTTCCAGTGAGCTGTTTCTAAAATGTATTCAATAATTCCATCAAATTTTACTGGCAAAAGAAAGGGGCATTGAGTAATGTCAGCATTAAGAACATCCTGGAAAGTTATGCATGGAACTGGCCTCATTTAGAGCAGGAGAGAAGAGGCTTGGAGGGCTTTAGCAAGACTGGGGGATGGAATGTTACTGCTGGCAAAGGAGCCCTGACTCTCTGACCAGTGCTTGATTTTTAGTGCCTGAGGGGCTTGACTGCTGTTCTGGCTTTGCTTTAGGCTTGCCAGGTAATCAGTTGTTGGATGGTGGTGCATGTGGGCACTTCAAGGAAAAGGGATCAGGATGATCTTTCATTCAATCATGAAATTGCATTCCTTCCTCTACTTTGTAAATCTTGATTTATTTTAACCATGCTGTGCCTTCTACCTCTTTATTAGTGTGCTGCATGGATCACTTTTTTCCTTGGTAGGTGCACAGTCAACCTCACTTCTAGCAAAACAGCAAGAATGAACCAAGATCTTTCCTTTCCTCACTGATTTCCCAACACTTGGCTATCACTTATGCAAGAAGAGTAAGGAGAGCATCACTGCTGCCTCTCCCAGACTTTGTGTCTCATTATGAATCCATAAGAATGAACATTGTGTAGTCTTGGGCAGACAGGGGATGGGAGGGTGCCTTTCCAGGACGCTGCTGTGCCTGGTAGACTGTGTCATTTGAGAGTGCTGAAACACTAATCTTAAAGAAATTAGGATTTTAGTTAAAAGTTAGAAGAAACTGGGCTTGAGATAGTCACCTGAAACTTAAATAATTG
>PYHW01010582.1:1922627-1936830 GCA_013186435.1 Turdus rufiventris | reverse complement strand
CGCACCGGACTATAAGGCGCACTTCCGGGTTTGGGGGAAAGTTTTAGTCAAAAGGGTGCGCCTTATAGTCGTGAAATTACTGTACATTGATTCACAGTGCAAGAATAAAATGCACAAAAAGAAAACACTAAAACACTGTTTCTCTCTTCAAGTAAGGATTATAAATAGAGGGAAGGACTCAGATGAGTGATCAGAAAAAGGAATTAATGGCAAACGCAAACAAGTTATATGAAAGCTCTTCAGAGAGGAATATGAAGAGGTTTCACACCAGGAGTGGGTTTTGGTGTTTCATCTCTGGGTGAACAGGTGCCCAAAGACAAATGAAGAGATCAAATCCATGACTACTTTAAAAGGAATGAAAGATGAATTGCTGACTTGAAGTCCTTTTATTTTAAAATATTCAAACCCATTTTTTTAAAGAGCAGTGTCAGTGGGAGAAACCAGGAGTACCTTACCCAAGCCTGTGAAATAACCAGATGGTTACAGTGGGAGCTACAGTTTCATCCCCATCCAATCAAAAGGGAAGAGCCTGACTTTCTTATTCTATGCAAGCCCACAAACTATTGGCAGTAAGAAATAGCACTGACCAATTTCATCTGTGACAGAATTGGTACTAAACCTCAAACATCAAAATGTGAATATGCCTTCAGTTGATTTGAGAAGTGAAGTTTTGGGGTTTTTTTACAAATAACCAAAGTGACAAAAAACCACTAGTTTTCACTAAGTTCCACAGCCTTCAGTAAAGGGGAGAGTGGGCACTCCTAGCTAATGCAGTGTCCACTCTTGTCCAGGGTATGAAGCTAGGTACTAATCAAACTAATCCTCTGCGATGTTATCCCTTGAGAAGTATACCTATAAGAGATCTTCATACTTCACCATACTTTAAATTTGACTTCACTGAGACTTATGCACAGAGAGATGCAGCTCTTTTTTTGAAAAATCAGATCTCCTCTGTCCACCCAGTTTGAACTGCTTTGACATGATTTGTGTGCTGTGGCTAAGTTACTCAGATCTTGTCATCTCAGAAGTTTACATGATTCAACAAAGTTCTGAAAAGAGTTCTGTTTTTACCTGGCATTTTGAGGGTAATATTTTTTCCCCTTCCTAGCTCTTAGCTAAGCAGTAGTGACACAATTCTGGTTATTCTCTAAAAGTTGATTTTTTTTTTTCCTGTAAGTGAAAAGAGTACAATTAAACCTTGGAAGAATAGAAGATAAGTCACTTCTTCCTCAGCTATGCGTGCCTTGTGCTGGATTGTTCTGGACCTTGTTTTGTTTTTAGTAAATCACTCCAAGGCAATGGAGTACCTTCATGCCGGCAAAGATCAGCTGGTGGTGTCTTTTCTTCTTAAGGCATATGAAGTTTGACATGACCTCTGTATATGGATCAATAGTGGACTATTAAGAAGATTAAAATATGGTCTAGAAGTGACAGCAACAGGTCGAGAATTGGAAAACTCTTTTCTTTTTCTGGCTCTACTTGTGGCTGGACAATTTACTTACTGTGTCATTGCCTTAATTCCATTACATGTAAAATGACTTTATTAGTGCTGTTGGAACAAGACTCGCTATTAAGGTTATTCCTATGCCTGTCCAGTGCATAGAGAAATAGTTTTCTGTTTAATAGCCAGCATTAGAGCAGCCCAGGCAGTGCATCTTTTTGCAAACAAGGTACCACATCCAAAACCAGGGGTTGGCATTCTCTGTGTAGAAATTGCTGGCCTGCTCAGGGTAGGGTAGTATATTTCCCTGTGGCACTGTATGGAAAGGAAAATGTTGGATGGGATATACAGGACGTTAATAAGGATATAAACACTTTCCCCTCTCTTCCAGATCAGTGTATATGGCATTTCATTTCCAGAGAAAGGCACTCATACTTTTATGGGTGCCAGTAGGTTTAAAGCTTAGTGGAGCTCAGGGGATTTACAAACACTGAATATTTATTTGGCCACATAGTTTCTTCTGCCTAATCCTAGTTAAATGTAAGGCAGTGGTTTGATTCTTTTTCCTCATTGAATGCTGACTGATGCTGCAGAACCTATCTCTGATTTTATTGCTACTGGCCTTTTCTGCCAGCAACTCTTTCCCAGATAAATGCAGAGAATTTTTATTGACAGCTTATTTTAACACATCTTATAATGAAGGATATTTCTGTTGCAGAGGTAGAGAGCAGCTGTGAGATGGGTTTTACTGGCTATGATCCAATTTATCTAAGTTGTCTGTCTTGCTGTAATTCATCAAGCACTATAAAAGATAGTTGTGAAATGGGCAGGGAAAAAGCCCCAACAAACCTATTTCAGAGGTAAAAGGCACTTAATGTCATGGTGTCATGTATTAAAGCAGGACAAAAAGAGCAGACTCATCCTGGCAGTATTGGTTCTCTTCTAGGTCAAGCTGTATGTGGTGAAGTTCCCTTCAGAAATAGCAGATGGATTGCTGCATTGAACTCAGGTGTGAGTTTTGGAAAAGGCTTGTAGTCTGAAAACCAAAGAAATCTTTCAGAGCACTTGTCATATTGAGGTAGTGGTGTGTTCACATGTGTACTGTATCTTCCTGCCCAGAAAATGTCCCAGCACAAGTTTGGGCCAGGTGCCCCCTGTTACACAGAGACTGAGCATTGCCAGAGGGACTCAGACTCACCAGGAGTGTCTGACAGCAGGAGCTGTGCTCTGCTTTCCTGCCTTTTACCTTCCCCTCAGCTGCCTGGCAGCAAAGGGAGAGGTGATTTAAAGCCACCTAGAGAAGAATCATGGATTTCCATGATTCCCCATAGAGAGGGGCTGAAATAGGCTATTTTGGAAGCTCCAGCCTTTGTGAGTTTTCTGTGTTTTGAAGGTGTTATGCTGTTACAGGCAAGAATAATCAGCAGAAGAAAAGTGGGGAAGTAACAACAGTTTGACAAGTGGTAGTAAGAGACACCTTTATTTGTTGTTGTTTTAAAAATTATGAAGCTATTTCCTCTTTGGAGGCAGAAATTCTTCCAAAGTTGATAGGTGGGACCTGACTTAGTGTCCTTGAAAGATTTGTAAACTGGGGAAAGAAGTAATTGTCCTTTTTAAATATTTGGAGAGATGACCCTGGAATTTGCAAGGTTTGTGAAGAAGTTGCTTAAGCATTGCTGTATGACTGATTAATCCTCCAATTAATAACATTCATACTGAAATGGCTTCTTATATTAGTAATGGCACCAAATGACCTTGACATATTTATGCATAAATCAACTTACTATATATAGAAGTGATATTAAGAAGTTTTTGCAATTTGCAATTAAATAGCTTAAAGAAGCTTTAACCCTTGCTGGCTGTTTAAGCATCAAAGATATTCTAAAGCATATTTTTCCACTTTCAGCAGTTATCCTTGAATTTACATGTAAAGACAGCTTGTACCACAAAGTAAGCTTTAGTTAAAATACTCCTAGAATTCTCTGAGCTAGACTTAGATAAAGGGAAATTCCACGGGGGGAATAAATGACTTTTCTAGTTTGTGTTGGGTCTTGAAATATCATGTATGATATATTGATTTCTGTAATTGTCACTGAGAAAAAGATGTCATCTGAAAGTTTTCTGTATGTACAGAAAATTCTTAGGAAGGTTTTTTTTTAGTGTATGGAAACAAAAAATTTTAGGCACTCATATCTCATGGGAGAAAACTGCAGTAAAATAGATGCCCTTTAAAGCATATTTTGAAACTTGGTAAGAGTACAGACAAGTTTTAAAACCTATTACTGGAAAGCATTTGTTTTAAGAATAGTTTTGTTGACCTGTTTCTGTTGGTGCTGATGTTTGTATCCTATGTAACAAAATGCATAATGTAGGTATTAGCAGCAGAATCTGGAACTAAGCAAGTGGAAAGCATTGAGAAGAGAAAAAACCTTGCAGAGTAGCACTTAGTGGAGGAATAAATTGGCAGTACTTTTATTCTTTAGTCTTGAATTTTGTTAGAAAGAAAAGTTCAGCTAGAGTGTACCTAAGTGTATCATAAATGGTAACATGTCAATGTGAAGGCTTTTCTTTTTCCTCTGGAGTGGGGATTTAAGTCACTCACAATATTCCTTCCACTCACTTGACAATGAAATACTGCAATTCCTCAACATCAGAGCCACAGTTCAGCCTGGCTCCTGGAAAGAGGACTACACTGCTTATTAAATTAGACTTCAATTCCACATGGTTACAGGTTCTGTGTAGTTACCCTCAGAGGATTCAATTCATGAGCTTGGCTGGCTTGGTTGGGATGACAGAGCTCTGCCATTCTGAAATGAAACCATAGCATTTTTTTAATACTCTGAAGTGTTGGTTTACCTTTGTTTTGAATGAAACTTTAATGGAGATGAAGCAGAGAGAAATTAAGATTTCCTCTTGGTGCTGAGGAGGAAATCATCTTTTTGGAGAGCTTGGAGATTCTGATCAATGTCAAACTTCCTATTTCAGCATCCATCCCTGAAGTACCTGAAATGAGCTACTTAGTCAAACATCCATTCAGAATGTATATTAGAATCTGTGTTCCATCAAGCATGTTCAGAGTTACTCTCAGAAATCCAAGATTTCTCTTCAGTACTACAGAGTACACAGTCTTCTAGTAAGTGAGCTCTCAGGATGTGAACAGATTTTTTTTCGAGTTAGGGGATTAGGATTTTAGTGTAGTAGATCTTGTTTGTTTGTCTGGTTGTTTAGTTATAGGAGCCTAAGACTGTTCTGATGAGCTGAACTTTTTCAGCCTTCACATATAAACACATAAATTATTCTTCTTTCAAGTAATTTTTTCTTAATCTCCTCTTTCTGTTCTATATTCTTCATGTATCCTTTTTTATTAGTAGAAACGTTATGATTTTTCCCTCTGTATAGTCTTTTTTTTTTTTTTTTTTTTTTTTTACCTTAAAATTTCATTGCATCTTAATGCATAGTCTGGAATGGTTTCATAAAAGTGAAAAATAATGCCTGGATCATTAATAGGGTCTTTCCCTCTCTCACCATTTTGGGAATGGGTTTTGAGGTTTTTTTACTTCTTTTGTTTTGGTTTGGTTTTTACTTTTTTGTTTTGTTTTGTTTTTTGGGGTTTTTTATTATCTAGAGTTTTTTTAAACTAAATTGTATGCTCATTTATTGATGTAAATTTAGAAGGGTACATGGACAGAATGGGAGAGTTGAATAACACTGCTGATTAGACATGCAAGAATAAATGCAAATGAGAGGCAGTCCTTTAAAAAACACCAACTGGTAAAAGCAAGCAAATATTTCCTTCTCTGTGATGTCTCAAAATGCAAGATAATAGAATACCTGTGTGGTATTGGTAAATACACACCCAACTGGGAGATGTAAAAAGACATGAGCTGGGGTCTTGCGTCTTTCAAAAGCATTATTCTCTTCCTCCATTTCCCATCAGAAATTGTAAAGAAAAATATGTGGTTGCTTATAAAAATGCTTATAGAATTAAGTAGAATTCATGTATTATTTTCACAGTACAAAAACCTATTTTAGGCTCAAATACTATTGCAACTTTATAAACTTTATATCAGCTTGTTATTCTTACTGTTTCCCTTTGGTATCTCTGAGAATATGAGAATACAAAAATACAACTCCTGTCACACACTGGAATTTCAGTCTGTATATCTGCTCACAGCATTGCAAGAGGTGAGAATACATTATTTTTAGTACAAGTTTGTATTGTCATGGGAAGAGGCATTGTTAATATTCACTTGGATAAATAGTTGTGGTTTTAAGTTATTTTGCCAGGATTCAAATGCCTGTTTATCGTATCACTGCAATGTTTGACCATGACAAATGCACTGCTGTGCAGAGAGGTTTCCTGTGTTACCAGGGGAGGAGGCATAAACATCACACACCTGCTCTGGGGCTGCCAGTCTCAGGAGGGTTTGTAGTCACACATTCACACAGAGCTTGTACAACCCATGCACAAGCAGAGAACGAAGGCAGAGGGACTGCAGAAAAAATAAAACAAACCAAAAAACCCAAAAAAACCAAAAACAAACAAACAAAAAAAAAAGTTGCTGTTGTATTTGGTAGATTTTCTAATTCTTCTTTTCTGAATTCTTCAGAAAGTCAAACATCTTCTGGGCCTAAGCCCTAGGTTTGGTTTAAATCTTAAGCATGTTGTGAGACAAATTCAAATGATTGCAGTGTACTGGGTGAATAGCCAAATATGCATGTACCAGTTCCCCACCTTCTGTAATGTTCTGTTTTGAATTACATTCAGGCTTCTTTCACCCAGGTTGTCAGGCCTGTCAGCCAATGTAACAAGAAACTGTTACTTCTCCCCAAGAAATTGTTTTGTCAAACTAGGAAATCATGTTGCCTGTTCTGTCTTAGATGGCAACTGCTTGCCCACATAATTTTTGTTTTCACTTTGATTGGTCACTGACATGATCTTTGCTCACAGAACAAGGAACGCAGTGTGTAGTCTGTAAATTAGCCATTCACATCCTCCCTTCTCACACTGGGAGGAAAATTCTGGTACCTGATAATGGATAGAGTTCCTCCTAAATAGCCCCTCTTGTCCCTTGTTGGTTCGTGGTGAGGGACATGACTGTGTGCTGAGTTTTTTATCCCATTCATTTCTCTAGGAACTAGTTCATAGAAGACTTTGAAGATTAGCAGTGTGACACTGGGTTTGGGGAGTTGACTCTCTAGAACATGGTCGTGGTGATCAGGTTCAAGCAGAGGAGAGATGAATGTTGTGATTTTTCTCCCTCTTGACTGACTGCAGATGCTGCTTAGTTTTGTTTCTTTTTACCCTAAAAATGAGGTTTTCGATACATAATCCTGCATCATCTCCCTCTGAAACCTTGGAGGACAATTTAGGTCCCTGTAGCCCCTGTGATTTTAGCAGTTGCTGAGAGCATAGTGGTTAGTAGGAAATGACTGGATTGGATTTCCCTCAGTGTGGCAAGCTGCTTCTCCAATGTACTTGTAGGAAAGGCAATGTTTGATAGGAAGCAACAAAATAGAGATGAAAAGGTGCAAACAAGTGAACTGTAACATCATTTTTATCAAATATTGCCCACTAGGTGTAAGGACAATTGTTTTGCCATTAAGATGCATAAGAATGCAGTTTATATGCAGCTGGGTGGGTGGGACAACTGGGACTGCAGAGAAGAGAGCTTCTCTCTGTAAAACATCTTGTTTATTATTATGCAGATATTCTAATCTGAGGGCATCTAGAGGTTGCTTTAGCCGTGATGAAATGAGGGGAAAAAAAATTTCTCGGTGTTGAAAGTTTGATTCTTCTGTTCCCTTTGGCCCTTGTTCTGAAAAATGCAAAATGCTTGGCATATTTTTATTTGCCATTAAAACAGCGTGTACCTAAGGTTAAGTATGCAATTAAGTCTCCTCTAATAAATGTGCCCTTTGTCAACACATCCTTTGACTCCCTGGAATCTAATATAAGCATGTATTTTCCAAAAAATTGTAGTAAATGGCCTTTAACAGTTCAATAGATGAAATGCTGCTGCCTCCTCTGCTATATTCAAAGCCATTAAACACAGTGTATTCAGAGAATTGCCAGCTATGTGGCTGTTTAGACCCTGAAAAGCACAACCTGTTACTAGAGGTTCTGTGTTGTTCATGTACTTTCTGTGAGACAAATGTACAAAGGTAATAATGGGCTGGATCTCCTGCTTTCAGGCAGGCCAGGAATCAGATTTCCTGCTGGGGTGAAAGACTGAGAAGTATATACTTATTTGCACAAGCAGCAGTGCCAGCTCAGTCTCTGTTAGTGTTTCTCTCCATCTCTAACCTGTTTGTAATGCAGCTTTTACTGTAATTTCCAGGTCTTGCAATGAAAATCCACATCATCCCATCTCCAATGTTCTTAAACTGTCATCTCTAATTTTGACCTCCTGGATATTTCCCGTCTAATTTGCTACTAGGGCTGTGTTTGGTGACTCAGGATCTGCTGTTTTGCTCCAATTTGCAGCTGAATCAGACACTGTGTAATGACACCAGGATTTGCATTCAGTCTGTGCTCTCTGAAGTCCCTGACACCTGATATGTGTTGTGGGCAAGACTTGGTGTTCCTGTGGTTTGCTGATGCTAAAGACCAAGTACCACTTTTTTTAGCTCTGGTTTAATATTTTATCTAATGTCTTTATGCTTTAACCACAGCATTTGCAGCTTGTTATTTGTTAGGAATGTTGTGTGTGTCATTTGATAGTGACATGTTCCAATGTATGGTATGTCAAAATGCCTCTTTGTTTATACATTCCAAAGTTAATTTTCCTATATCTTTTCAGTTGTTTCCTTGGAACACCTGTTAGTCAGAATTTATTTTTGAAATTTTGGCTTTTACTTTGTTTTAGGTGGGTACCAGAGAAAGGAAAATGTAAATGGGTATTTCTGGAATCATTGTCAATTATGTGAATTAAAGAGAAGATGCACATACATATAAGTTCAATTGCTTTTAATGCTGAAATTAAGGGTCAATGTCTAGGTTAGGCACTAGGTAGAACACTATCATGAAATAAATTGCACAAGAGACAAGGGCACCTTAGTTGTTTTATGAAAAGAAGAAAGTCTTTGAGCAAAAGCACGTAAGATTAGTGTAGTTGATACCATTCCTGAACACTAATTATAGATAATTAGTCCCTTGGCTATTTAGCTTTGAGGTAGTTAATGAAAAGGTCCTGTTGTTTTGCAAGGCAGGTAAACAGTTTGAGGCAAATTGGGCATGTCCTCATAGACAGTCTCTGAGAGCAGAGCAAAGGTCATGTTCTGATTGCTAATCCAAACAGCAATTCTTGCAGGCAGAGGGTCTAGACTCTGACTTGGTTCTTTTGGAAAAAATTCATCTTCTGAGCTGATGCCACATGACTGGAGATAGCAAAGCACTTGATCTTAAAGATAGATAAGACCATGCTGTGCTCTTGCATGAGGTTATGATTCCCTAGCTGCACTCAATTCATTATAGCCCGGAGAAAGAGAAAGCAGTGTGACAGAGCATGGCATCTTTCTAAACCACTACATCAGTAGAAACCCCCTGCAGAATTTTAAGTCATTCATCATCTTCCCACCCTCATCCCTCCTTGCTGTGCTGATAAAATACTTTGCATCCATTATTAAAACACATCTTTCTGTATTAGAATGGCCCTGCAGCCAAAGCTGTTCTCTGCTTTGTTATGTGAGGCCAGAAACTATACAGACTTCTAATTTAATGTGTTTTCTGACAGTCTGACGTTGTTAGACTGCTCTTGGCAACTGACTTTGTTGTTTCCATTGTTCTCATGAATCAAAAATGTGCAAGTTAAAATGAGGTGACATATTTGTGTTTGGTTTGCATAAAACTGAATGGAAAGACTTAGCACAAACTTTGTTGAAAGGAAACAAAAGTCTCTAGTAATGGATGCCCAAACCAAATCACCCAATGTTACTTCTAACCCAAACTGAGCTCCAGACTTGGTAAAATGCCCTGCCATGTTGATTCCGGTATAGAACAGCACCCTAAAGATGCCTTACATTAGCTCAATTTCTCTTAAGACTGGGTGCTATTTAAAGTGAGCACAATGCACAAGATTTATTTAGGTT
Source organism: Turdus rufiventris (assembly GCA_013186435.1). NCBI lineage: Eukaryota > Metazoa > Chordata > Aves > Passeriformes > Turdidae > Turdus > Turdus rufiventris. Next base: position 1,927,298 of record PYHW01010582.1, on the reverse strand, counting down.
TTGTATTAATCTAAACAGAGTGGGCTGTAATGTGTGACCATCTGTCTAAAGAAGAAACAAAATTACATTAGAAGTGCCATATGATTTTTAAGTCTTATTGGTGGCTTCTGATGTGAAACCATGTAGTAGATTAATATAATAAATTGGAGTAAATTGGAAGGGAAAGAGTATGAACAAGGTCTTCAAGAACTAACTCAGAAATTTCTCATATAAAAGACTTGTTTACATAAAGGGCTTTCTTGTTTCTGAAACAGCAAAGACAAGGCCAGGATGTAAATCTTTTAATATTGCTGAATTCTTCCCTGACAAGAGGAGCCTTCATACTCCACTGAAGTGGTATTCTTAAGAGATTCACAGGCAGTACAGGAATGACTTCGGGTTCTCTGCTTTGACATATCTTGTAGCTGTCAATGGCTTCCTTCTGTGGAGCCAGTTAAAGGCTCATAACAACCTACCAGTACAACCTTTACTTTCTATAAGCCTGATGCTGGCAGAGCTGCTTGCCCTAGAGTGATGGATGTGCTTTGTTGGTCCCTCCAGGAGGCCTGGTTTTTGTTAATTGTCAGGAAATCCTCTCACTGCTGGAAAACCTGAGAATTAATGCAGTACAATTAAGAAATGTTTCCTTTTATACTCAGAATGAAGGAGCATGAGAGGTTTAGGGGTATGGATGCTTTTCAAAGGAGGTTTTGGAGGGTGGGGAGAGGGAAGTGACTTGGTTGAAGTGTTGCAAGATAAATACCAGTGCCTTTTTTGTGTGAGCATGAAAGGATTTAAAACAGCTTGCTCTTTCAGTCAAAGAAAAGAACCAGTAAAAGACAACAAACCTATCTACCAGTAAATACTCAATTCTCATTCAGTAACAAATTTCCAAACCTTTTGTTGCCACACTGTGACAAAGGTCTATCCTGCTGCCATGAGTGTGTGGGGGATTCATAGAGGAATTTGCCATGTACATCTTTCACAAGGAGATTTTATACATATTTGAATGAGCTGTTTCATTTTATCTTAGCAGCAATCTAGAGACTTTAATTTTCCTTAGTATTGTCTGACAGACCATGACAAAACACTTAATAGTGACACAATGGCTCCTTCACAGCTGTTATCGTCTATTGTGGTGCATGGCGTAATTGGGGAATGTTTTAATCTGTTGATGCTCCACTCAGAGTAACATGGATTATTGACAAGCTGCGTTTGCTGCAAGCTAAATGTTGAGCATTTCAAAATGTTCTGCAAGCTGCAACATACATTGCACATATGGTATAGAAAATTTAGTATGGCAGCTACTGATAGACCGTAGACAAAAGTCTTGGTGACACTTGTCCAGTGTGTGTTCTTACACACCATAATCTCAAAGTGTGATCCTATAAAGCTGTGTTTTGTCATGGAGGTCTCCCAGGACATGGTCTCCTGAATCTCAGCACTTAGCTAAAACAAATATCAAACTAAAGGTCCTTGAATGTGTTATGCTGTGGAAATATGCCTTTCCTCTTGGTGATAATTTTATCCCTTTCCAAACTAATGTCAGTAGTTTGTGAGTTTTTGTACTGGAAGTCATCTTCAATGAATTAGAGTTATCTTTACATGTGAAGGTAAGTAAAGATTCATTTAGTCAAAAATGAACTGAGGGTCATCCTTGATATCTGCCATTAATTCAGGGAAATAGCTAGTTCCACCACCTATACAATTTGGTCTGGACACAGAACAAAATTTAACTAGTGGAAACCACTGATACGTCTATTTATCATTACTAGCTTTCAACTTTGCATATTTAAATATAAAGTACATATTTTTGTAAGAAATAAAATTACTAATAACACTACAATAAAAGAATGATTTTGAGTGTCCCAGAGCCTCAGGTAACAATAGTAAAGGGAGCCTGATACTTCAGGAAGCTTGAGAATATGATAGAAGCAGCCCTGGGGCACTGTTTTTCTCCTGGTCTATGATTCACAAAACTGTTGATAAGTGGTCGGAGAAATCTTAAGGAATGACCAGGACTTCTTACTCCATGTTTGCTATTTTAGTGTGTCATAGCACACTGGGTGATGGCTTCAGAATTCTCCAGAGAGGATGCAAGCAGTCAAGCTCTTAGAATATTCTGAGATGGTGGAATTAAGACATAAAAGCACAAGTTGTGTGGTCCGCTACTTGTGGCATAATTAAGTTCCAGTATAAAATGTCTTTGCTAAATGATTAAACAGCACAGTCAAGAGGCAAGTGTATCTTTGTGGTGTGTATTTTCAGATTTGAATAATTCAATAATGTTGACATGAAAAATGAAAAAACACAGTTTGTATGTCTCACACAGGTTTGGAAATTCTGATGTGCAGCAGCTTTCCAAAGAAACATGTTAGAAATTGAGAAGCCTATTTCAAAGCTTAGGCTGCCAGCTGAATCTGCAGTAGGCAGAAATTTCACAGGGACAACTTGTTTTGCAAAGTATCCTGCTGCTGGTTTTCTTTTTCTAGTGATGGAAATAACTGAGATTAGATTTCCCTCTGTGCTGCACCCCACCACAGTCTACCCCCACCCTCATATTTGAGCTTCAGATAGAATATGCAAAAGAGCACAGTACTGTGTATTCTCTTAGGGTAATATAACTTGCATGCCTAGTAAGAAAGAACATGCACATGGTGCATGTAAACAAATGCTATTATATGTTAGCATGCAGCATCAGGGCTTTTTCTTAGCACTCAGAAATGAATTGTCAAAAGCCATCAAAAACATGTTCAGAGGCAACTGCGTATAGTGAGATATATATACTTTATGCTGAAAGTTAGCTATAGAATTACAAAATCATTTAGGTAGGAAAAGACCTTTAATATCATCTATTCCAAACACAAATGTATGCTGAATACATAAAATAGAGAAATAGAGACAATGTCCAGCTCCGTGGAGTTCAGTCTGGGCCTTTTCCATGATTCTTTCTGTCACGCTTCTCCCACTCTCAGCACACATCTTTGCTAAGAGTTTCCCTTCTCCCTGCCAGGGCTGTGCCCTTCTGAAAACACAATTTTTCCCTGTCACTAAGCACACATGAGCCCAGAGGTTGCCAATATTCATCAGCCTTTTCTCCCCTCCCCTCCCCTCCAGGATCACAGCTAGCCTGAATCAGCACAACTATTTGCTAAGTTAAGTAGACTTTTTTCTTTAATTTCAGAGTAATTTGAGGTAAGGTTTGGGTTTATTCTTGTAATATTTAAGCATGTGCATGGGTTCTTGCCTCTTTCCTGCAGCTCCTAGTTTTGCCATTGTGAAGTCATCTAGTAAAACACGATCCTTCATTCAATTATTTGCTCACTTGATCCTCTTACAGATTTATGTATGGACTGTGCTCTGTATTTGGAATGATTAAGTAGTTTTGTCTACCTGAGCCAGTGTAGGTAGAATCCCATGGAGCTACTCTGTAGCAGACAAATAGTTATTGGAAATTGTGCATAAATCCTTCCTGTTTCATTTTAGTGGCATCTTCACTGACCTGATCAATAACAGAGTATGTAATTTCTCTAGTGCTTCTTTACTAAGTTGCAATGTTATCAAAATCACAAAAGAACATCATTTTTCAACTTATGTCACTCCCAATGTAGCAGATTAGAAAACTGAGATCTCTGTCAAAATCATTTCCAGATCATCTCCTGAAGATTACCACCTCAAATTTTTCTTGAAGTTTATGTTTTCCAACATTTTTCAGTGTGATTTAAAGAGGAACATTTTTTCCTTGTCTCCTTGGAGACCTTGAAATTGAGATGCTGTATATTTTAACTCACAAAATTAAAAGAGAAAATAAACTATGTCCCTACTCTGCTCATGTTTCACTCAGTTCTGTAATAGTCTGATAAAAGCAAGATTTAGGGGTTTTTCCTCACCTTTTAAGGGTTTGTTGGTTTGGGTTTTTTTAATTATTATAGAATTATTATCAAGTTTATTTACTGCAGGTAGGTTGATTCAGATAGAAGCAGAAATTTAGGAATAACTAAATTTGTGAGAGAATTATAACATTACCAGAAAAAGTCGGCTTTGTCTCTCCTAGATTTCCATCTCCATCACACATTTCTCCACTTCACTCAACTTCTTGGTGGGGGAAAAAAATCCTCTGGATCCAAAGTTCTATCTTGCTCCCAACTGCTTTAGCTCTCAGCCCAGTTAAAGCTTAACTGAATGGCTGACTTATATTTTCCATACACAAGACTTAACATTGAACATTTCCTCATTTAATCAATGTCCTAAATTGGTCCAATGTAAAAGTCAATGGTAATCATCCTGCAAGTCCCCTGAGCAGATCAGATTTTTAAAAAATCCTTATTATGTGATCAAAGTTTTGGATCAAGTCTTTTGTCTGGATCAAGGCTTTTGTCAAGGCATAGTTATGTTTCAAATAAAGTATTTTATGCCCCTGCCATCGTATGTACAGTAATTTCACGACTATAAGGCGCACCCTTTTGACTAAAATTTTTCCCCAAACCCGGAAGTGCGCCTTATAGTCCGGTGCATCTTATCTGATGGTCAAAGTTCGGAAAATTTGCCTACCCGGAAGTGAGAGCTGTGAGCCTCAGGGGATCCGGCAGGGCCATGGCTGCCAGGTGGAGGTGGGGCGGAGCCCCGGCAGGCATGTTCCAATCCTGTGGAGGGGGGGCGGAGCCCCAGCAGGCATGTTCCAATCCCGTGGAG
>PYHW01010582.1:1903982-1914391 GCA_013186435.1 Turdus rufiventris | reverse complement strand
GCCTTATGGTCGTGAAATTACTGTAATCTGATACATCATTTGGAAATCTAGGGATAAGAACAGCCTGCAAGTCACTGCAGAAGTTTCAACATTAATAATAACATTTGGGAATCTAATAATTTTATTTGACGAGTCTCCATTATACCTTGAACTTCTGCCAGCTAAACACATGTAATTCATTGATGAGGTGGCCTCAACCCTGTCTTCAATTTCACCTTTTTCTTTCCTGTTGGCTCACAATGACTGTTTAGAGAATTTTGTATTCAGTCAGATTGAATATCTCAGTTGGGTGAAAAATTAGTCTTAGGCAATGAAGACAAGAATTCCTGCCTGTTAGGAGCATTATAAATGCTGAAAAATTGTTCTTCAGGGCAACTTATGAATTATGGACTAATAGAAGAAAAATTTGGAAGATGAGAGCCATGACAAGACCAATCAGACTAAGAAAACCAAGAAATCCTTAAAGAGTATTACTTTTTTTTATCTGTTCAAGGTGGAATATTGCTGCACTGGTTTGTTGCCTTTTTAGTAGACTGTAATTTTAATGTTTCTGTGTTGGGTTTTTCTTGTATTAGAGAAAAATGCATCTTGTTAGTGGGTTCTAGGCCAAAAAATCCAAGATATTTATGTTGTTGTTTATGTGAAATAAAGAAAAAAGCAAATCACATTAGAGACTGTAAACCAATTGGTGCAAGAATCAGTTCAAGAAAAAAGGAGTAACCAACTCTTCTCTCAGTACAACACTGTGTAGATGGTTAAACACAATGTGATTTTATATGCTTTGTTATAAAACATCACCTGTTAGCCACTGCCAGAAGCAACTTGTTGTGCTACTTCATCCAAGAGATGATCTTTTGGCCCAAATCTCTGCGATAATAGAAAGCCAGGACTGCCTTCTCTTTCTGAAGAAAAAGATTTTTTTCATATCCTGTAATGGAAGACTCATTCCAAAATGTGCATTTTATTCCTGTTAAGGAAACTGAAAATTTAAGAATTGGTCTTTTTCTCACCTGTGTAAATGTAAGATGAAAACACCATCTGATAAAAATTAATTTAGGGCTAAAATTTAAATTATCTTCTGATACCTGGAATTTCAGTGCTCTTGGAAAATATTCTGTTCATAAACACTAGCAAGCTTTGCAACATTTACTTCTTCCCATCTTCTTTTATTCCCTTGATTTTTTATCAATTTATAAGAATTTCAATGAAAAGACTACCCAAGGGAAATCAGTCTGTAAAGTTCATTTGAACATTTAGAGCTCAAATACCCTCTCTACTGAGCAAGTAAGAGGGGTGATGAATATTGAAGTCTGTCCTCAGTACAGCATAGCACTGAAGAGTGTGGCTGGAATCCACAAGACATTGGCTTTGTCTAACATCTAAGTATCAGGTCCCCAGCATGTCAATTATCATTGCTATACAATGTTTCTTCAAGATTTATTTTGATGTAGGATAAATATTATGATTTTTCTTTCACATACATTAGCCATAATTTCAAACAAAGGGTCCTCCTAAGTGTTAGTTTTGAAAAGAACATTTAAAACACAATTAATTGTGTCAAAACACAATCCAGGTGTTAACTATAGTCTTTTAGTCATTCAGGATCAATAGTTTATAATAATATTTTCTCCAGAATAAAATTAACCCAAAATTTCTCAACAGTTTCTTATTTGGCCCAATTGCATGTTCAAAATGCTGTGAATGAGAGCTAAGAACTTATTTCATGTGTACACAAGTACATTTTGCATACAAAGCCTACTTTCTTCTTTGCACAAGAAATATTTACATTGTGAATTTTCTTGTCAAATTATGCAGATTCTTGAAGTTTATATACATTTAACAAAAAAGCCTAAGCCATTAGTCAAATTCAAGGGCAAAACAATTCCTGAAAGACCATTAACTAGGGGATGTGAATTCCGGTTTTAATGGACAGTAGTTGAAGGCAGGATAAATATACTAGCAACCTGTTTATATTCTAATTATCCTGTGTCTTGAGCTTTGTCTGGATCTCATTCTAATACACCACCCAGGAATATGTTTGAAGTCAGGAAAGGACCATTCTATTTTGTACTAAATGAGCTGTTTCAGAATGATATCATGCATTATCTAAAATACCAGACATTTGGATATCTTTCCTGGTTGTCCTTGTATGCTTATGAAATTATAAGGTTCCATTTTTACTTTGAAGGAAAAAAACACATATTTCAGATTCATTTGATGACTTTAATGTAAATATTGATAAGTACCTCCTGTAACACAGTTTTTAACAAATAAAACCCCCAAAGCTTCTGTAGCTTGTTCTTTGATTTCATAGGTAACACTGGGATTTAACATTTGTAAGAGTGTGTATTTTATCAGACATCAAACTGTTGCCTCTTACTGGTTTTAGGAATACAATGTTCAGTAGTAAAAGGTGAACAAAGCTTTTGAACTTAGTGCTAGCATTTCTAAAGAATAGTGCTAATAAATTAATTAAGAGCAGTGTGGAGACATGAAGCATCAACATAAATATTTGATAGCACACCACACATCTTCATAGTTACGTTTCATTCATTGTAACCAGGAAACAGATCCTTACAGGACAGAGCTTTGGTTGTTTTTCAGGTTTGGGGTTTTTCCACCTGTGAATAATGAGTAGTGTCATACAAAATTACACAATGAATGCTTTCTACATTTTTATGAACTTTAAGGCTCACTGTGATTGACACAAATTTAGGTGTACACTGGAAATAATTGTCAAAGTTGCTCTGAAAAGCAAGCCTTGCCCAACAATATTCTCCATGTGCTGACCTTGCAAGAAAACAACTATCTCAGTCCCAAAGTTTATTATATTTTGTAAATCAGTGGTGTACAAATGCAGTGGGAATAATAAAACCAGGAAAAAAAAGCCAAGTGTCCACAGGCTTTTGTAGTTTGATGCACAGGCTGATCTATAGTGAAGTTTGAGGCCAGGTGTACAGTTCAGTTGTTAGCATATGGCCAGCTAAACTTTGACTTTATTGTGCATATAAAATAATCATGTTCATGACATAATTTCAAACATAAAGCATACAGGACTTAGAAGATATGGCCATAAAAGTCTGAACTGCCTGTTTCCAACACTGCAGTAAAAGGGACTGTACTAGTAAGTGTTGAAAGCAGGCCAGTTTTGACATAAATGCATGAATTGTCTTGCAGCTTTTGAAGTCAGAAAACAATTTTGCATTTACTGGCTTCATTCAACATTGTATCCAACTATGGAATCATAAATATTTTCCTACTGTCTTTGCAATGCAGACTCTCTGGTGTTAGGTCCTTACAATTTTGAATAAGGAACTTGCCTTAATTCTCATGAATATTTTTTAGGAAACATTTCCAGTTTGAAATCTGATTAGACTGGTTAATGGAATTACTAGAATTTTGACAAATTAAACCATGTAGAAACCTGGCACATGATGTTTGGATTGCAATCTGGTTTGCTTTTCCTGTGACTGTTTAAGTGCACATCTTTCTGCTTCCTTGCATCTTCAGCAGTTGGTTCCTGTGCAAAACCCAGTCCCTCAGATATTTGCACTCATCTGCTCCATGTCTCCGTCCACAGAGGGGGAAAAAGTGGCATGATCCACAGTTTCCAGCCTGTTCGATCCAAAGCATTTAAGCATACAGGTCATACTGCAGTCCTAGCTGTTTAAGAGATCTCCTTTGCAGTGAACTTTGTACCTCTTTCTACTTTTCTTGCCCAGTTTGACTTCATTTTCTCTTTCTTCTCTTTCCTTTCTTGCTCCCATGTCATTCTTATATATTCTGCATTTTTCTAGCTGGAGTTGTACAGACAAGTCAGTATTTGGCATCTGTGTTTTATCTTTTGACAAGTCCATCACTTACCTGTGACTGGAAGTTCCATTTTGTGTAAAACTCTCCTCTTTGCCCAAACTTCACATGCTACCAGGGAATCAAAGCAAATAGGTTGGCAGCTGATGATTACATCAGGTGCTGCATCTTGTCCTCAATTTCCTCTCAGCAGAGAATGCCTTTTGCTGCACCAGAACTTCAGCTGGCAGTACCCCAACAAAATCCCCAGCAAGCCTTTTCACTATGTGGTAATCTTCCACCAGCTGGGCCTGGAGAGCCTGAGGAATTGGGTTATTCACAGGATGATACTCCTAAGAATATGCTTTATACTGGCTTATTATGATACAATTTCCAGCAGTGGTACATTTTAAAATACCTATGTAATAGCTCTGGGTTCTGGCTGTGCGTCTCAGTGTGTGAGTAAAACTTCAATTCTCCTTCTCAGAGTTAGGTGATGAATCTCTCTTTGCTGAGAAAAATTCACATTTCTGTTTTAGTGAGAAACCAAGCACATTGAATCTAATTTATGGCTGAGTACTCCATGAGCTTATTTAAAATAAAACACCCATAATTGTTAATAATAAGAGGTGGAAAAAATAGCACGTCACATAAGCTGGAAATGGTGATTTATTTAAGCAGTCACATGCTGAATTCAAGTGAGTAATGCAGAAAAGATGGGGCAACACCACTACTCCCTGATCTGGTCTGCTCACCTAACACTGGCAGTCCCTATATCCTTCTCTAGGTCAGAGCAGACCATTATGGCAATAATAGAGCATATAAATGCAATATGAAAAATGTGATATAAACTAGAAAAGACCAGAAATTTATTTGGCATGGCCACTGGAGCTGTGTCCCAGGTGTAACACGGACATTGTATTGAAATCTGTTGACACCATAGATGAGCAAAGATAACATGCAGCATGGTTGTTCTCTAAGGAGATGGAGGTGAAGCACTTTATCATATTTTCAGTGTTCTTCTAAAATGAAATCTTAGCTACCCTTAACATCTGTGGCTAAAAAAAGCATTTGTGGTTTACTGTGAACATTGAAAACAATAGATGCTGTATAGGAAATAATGTATTGTGGCAAACTCTGAAAGTTGAAATTGGTTTTGAGAGAAAATTCAGCTTTTTTTTTTTCTCGCCACCACTGAAATTCAAATGGCAACTGAAAATATTTTTGTCTTGCTTTTCATGTCTTAGTAATAACATGAGATCTTTAATGCCTCAATAACACAATATAGCCATACTATATCAGTATTCCATCTTGTTTAGCCAGCCAGTGCTTAGCTAGTGGGAGTGAAGAAAATAGTGCTGCAGAAATTTATAGGGCAAATACTACTCCTCCTGTAACTGCAGTAAATCTAGTCCACATAATGTCTAATTTATTTAGCCATGGAGGATTTCATAATTCAGGACAAAAAACCTGATGCTTCCTTTAGGAGAATTAACAGTTTCCATGACTGGTTTGACTGCTTAAATGCCTATTCAAATAAGTGAATTTGATACTTCTAAACCCAATATTATTACTGTTGGATTGCAATTATTATTGGAAGAAGAATGAAAGCAAGGATTTTTCTGTTAGTAAAAGCTGGGATTCTTGGTTTTGTTTTGTGTTTTTTTTCCTTCTTATCTGCTAACAGCCTCCTCTACATGACAGCTGACACAACCTATGCATGCAATGCTGCATTTCTCAGGAATTTTCTACATCATAGGCAGAGCTGTTGGGAGAGATGTGTCTATCTCAAGGGAGATTTTGACTGATCATGACTAGCCCAATAGCCTAATTTCTAGGATTGGGTTATTTTTAAGTTGGATGCAGCTAATTACCCATAATTCAATATATATATAAATATGTGTAAAAATTAATGCATCTGGGAGGCTTGAAAAAAAAAAAACACCAAAACACAAACAAACAAACAAAAATAAACAAAACAAAATAAAAACAAACAAACAAACAAACCAAAACCAAAACAAAACAAAAAAACCCCAAACCATCAAACTTCATCTTTTCTGGTATACAAAGCTATGGTTGCATGACTGCCCGCACTAATTTATTTCGCCATTTTCAGAAGTCTGTGTTTATATATAGATAATTTTACAAAATGGAATAATGGCTGGATAACTGTAGCTGACTTGATGAAGTTTTGGTTTTTTTACTATCTTATTTACTCCATTTAATTATTTACCTTCTGGGTGAAAATCCCTTCATATCATGGAGGTTATGATGACAGTGGGGATAGATTGATACAATATTTAGTCTAATCCTAACCTGAAATTCTGAAGGCTGGACACACCCAATATCAGCCAGCAGGGTTTAGACTTGTAAGTCAGATTTTTGTGCAACCTGTGGTACTACTGAACATCAGATGCTTCTATACCTAGTTTAGGTTTCACCTAAAGTAACAGCTTTGACTTGATACACCTTTACCCATCTGTTCAGAGTCGTTTTAGAGGGGTAGAGGTTTAGAGGGATTACTCTGATATGTTTTCATTCCTGTAGCTTTCTCTTGTTTCCTCTGCATCTTTGTTGTGCTTTTATTTGTCTCAAGGAAAAGTCCAAGCTCAGAAACTGACTCAAGCATTTCAGCAGGGCTTCAAATCCTACCCATCCCTAGACAAATTTTTATATTTCTGTGCATAGTCTTAATATCCAAAATGGCTTTGCGCAGGGGGAAGGATCATTCCTCTGCCAAGAGCTCTTGCCAGGAATTGATGTTTTCTCTGTAGGTTTGCCTAGTGGGGACAAAGAATCCTAGTAGCATAATTAAGCTGCAGAAATTAATATCAGTAAGACTTAAAATTTGGGCCCAAAGAGGCCTGGAAGATAGAGAGGAAATAATCAGGCCAGAATTTCAAGTTCAAAATAGATAAAGTTTGTAGTACTTTACAAGCGAGACTGCATTTCTGCATCTGAATATAGCTTCTATTATAAAGAAAATTCATAATGATTAGACTGTTACGGGCTGGATTCATTAAAGGGATTAGCTTGTCTTTGGGCATATGTGTTTATATAGCTCTGAGCGTGATATGTGTATGTAAATCTATTCCCACACAGAAGACTTTGTTAGCTTTTACTTGAGATTGCTTGACAACATAGCCCACCAACACAACCTGTAAGGAGAGGGGGAAAGCAAAGCTGTTCTTTCCTGTATTCCTCACTCTGTGTTGTATTCATTAATTGTGTCTAATTACTCTTTCCGTGCCTCATGTAGAAACTCCACATCTCTTTTCATTCCAGATGATAGGAAAGCTGTTCAGACACTGACCCAGTTTTCTGTATGTATGGTCATGATTTTTTTCTGGTGATGGCTGAAGGTGTCATCAATGACATGGTATGTTATCCCACACCTTATTTTTCATAGTTTGCAAGCTCACAGGCTTTGTACCTTTGCCTACTTTTATGTCAGACAGGACCACAGATGGAATTTGTCAAAGAAAATCATCTTGAGTTGTGGTGTTTTGAAAATGTCAGCGTATCATATTGGTCTTGTCTTGATCTTAATTTGCCTATATTTACATCCAATTCTACTCTGCTTTTAATGTGTTCTGAGAGTATATAATAATTATTTGTGATCTTGGCTACATATGGAGGGTGGGACAGCTGAGCTTAGTGGGCAGTGCCAATGCTTTACCAGGATAAGAGCTGTGGGCAGTTCTGAATGTGACAACTAAGGCACCATTCAATATAACTCTCCTTTAAGGGTTTTTCCTTCCTATTATTTCATTTCTACTTGCTTTGCAGAACCTATCCTAACCTGTGATTGGCATTCTCAGAAGCTAATCTTTGCTAGAACATGGCTGTAGCCATCAATTGAAGGATTGTTCCCTGGTGGCTTATCTAATAAATAGGCCTTTTTTCTGGAAATATCACATATATACAAGGGCCAAAGATCATTTGGCATCTCTGCCAGACCCCTTCCATCATGTTAAGTTTACTGTCACAAGACATTTAGTTTTGTAAGAGAGCAGCTGTGCCAAGTATTCCTAACAAAAATTGAGTACCAGTCAAAAATGCTTTAACTGAAAAACGTGCTACAGGACCATAAAAAGCTTGCAAATATGCCCCAGAAGTCAGCAAATGCTACTGTTCCCATTCTGTCTGGACAATGAGTGGGCTTTTACTCAGGTTCTCTACTAATGCTCTACTTCATGATGTGCTAAGAGTTGTGTATAGTGGTTTCCTCTGCTACTGGAAATCAGCGGAAGGACTTCATTATGGCCAAAGACTCCTTTTGTAAAACACAGGAAGGCTGTGAGGCTGCTGGATCTATAACACATGGTTTTCACTAATGAATGGAACATTTGAAGATATTGTATTTTTTATGGAATTATAGAATATGGCAATGTCGGCATCTTGATTTATCATTTTATTTAAACCATGCTGAGGGAATTAATTATATCAATCTGACCTAGTCAGTGTGTTTATATATTCTGTGATCGTCTGAAGTCCAAGTTACCTCACCTAGGATGGGTAGGTGTGTCATTTCTGGGTCCTTTTTCTTACCTTCCTGCTTATATGCATACTACATGTCAAGATGGAAGATGAATAATGTGTTCCTTACTCTGTCCATACATTAGCTCTACCTAATTTCTCTTGCTCTTTCCAGGTCTCAAATTCCTTTCACCCCTTGATTAGTAACCATGGTGCTTATAATGTGCTGCAATTATAGATTGGAACGTACCAGCACAGAGTAATTTATGCAAAAGTAATTACTTAAATGACTCTTCATTATATTGCAATCAAATTCTAGATGCTCTGGTATAGATGTTATATATCCTATCTCAGCATGCTACTTAAAGTCTTTTGAGTCAAATTCTGAAACGATGTAAATCAGTGCAGTTCATCTGTACAGCTCTAGTGCTTTGAAAAGGGCTGCACAGACTAGTACAGCTACAAAAGAAAAGAATTTGAACTTATAAACCAACACAGAAAGGTAGATTTGAGTGAGCCTAAAGCACTCAGAACAATAGTCTCGACAGTCTAACAATGACAGCGATCAAATTCTTTCTTTTCTTAAATTCCTTTGAGCTAATTTTCTGCATTTTTACTTTAGCCACTGAGCCACAAAATGGTGAGTGAAGCCTGTTTCAATTTAAGCTGTACTGGGGTTTTTGTTGCTTGTGGGGAGGAGGGGGGTTGCTGGCTGAGTGAAGGCCTGAGCAGTGTGGAAGTTCCAGCTTATCTTCTGATCCCATTTAAGCTTTATAATGGCTAAGTTACCTTTGACTGTTCTCTTGGCAATTTTAGGCAAATCTTGCAGCAGCTCATTTGGAGAATGCATTGCAAGATGTGTTTCTGAGGCCTCAGAATATACTAATGAAATTAGCATGTCTGCATCATGTTGCAGGGTAGTGAGGAGCATTTCTAGAGATATAGTGGCATTAATTCAGAGTATTATAATTGATTGAACTCTGATTAATGTGGAAACTCATACTCATCTCTTCTGTTATTCAGGGTGAAATCTAAAACCACCCAAAAGTTCTGGCACAGTGCAGAAAGGTTATTATCCACCATGAAGTCTTTGTGTGAGTGCTGTTTCTGTATTTTAGACATTGCAGAAATGTTTGTTGTGGTTTGAGTGAGTGCAAGGAAAATCTCCTTTGCTGATTCCAGTTTTCATTATATATATATAGGTTTGCATAAGCACATTAGTTCAATCAATCCTTATGTAAAATAATTCCAGGAAAGTCTAAAAAATCTCTCAGCTATGGTACTTAATGTGGTCAGCAGGAACTGCCAGTGAGAATCCATCCATCTTTCTGGTTCAGCTACTTTGTCATTAGGTAAACAGCATGGCATCTGTGTTTCACAAAAGTATTTCTTCCAGCAAGACACTGTTGCCTGCTTTGTTTGAAAAAATTCCATGCTGAATGTCTTAATTTCTTTATAATTCCACCTCCTGCCCTCCTTTCTATCTACTAGGAGACAATGGCAATCTGATCTCAATTTCTGCATGAAGGGATGATGCCACATACGAAATATTCTTACATAGGCCCTTGGCTAAGTTTGTTTGTATTAGAGCTAGAACAAAACTTGGGCAGCAAGTTTAATGCTGACCAAAGAGTGTAAAGCTGCACTATTGCTACAGCTGGGTTACTATTCCCAGACTTTGATATATCCTTGCATATAACCTTGATATAAGCTTTCATATCAAAGATTATATGAAGAACTGATATTTGCTCTTATTCTGCTATTTTAAGTAACTTTAGACTATTTAGTCTGCAGAGATAATTATTGAGGCTTTGCTTCAGTTTGGATGCAGAGTTCTGAAAGGTAGGTTACCCAGAGCTGGTGAATGTGCTGATTATCATGAATTGTCAAAATCACAGATTTTAAGTTCTCAAGAAGAAAGAGTAGGATGTCCATTAAGTACATCACTTTTGAAAGGTGTCCCCCCTTTTTACAATACACTGTTACAATTTGAGGCTCTGCAGGTTTTTTTAAATACAGTAAATTCACGACCATAAGGCGCACCTGACTGTAAGGCGCACCCCCCGGGAGTCACCAAAAATTGCAACATTGTAGATCAGATAAGGCGCACCCGTCTATAGGGCGCACTTTTTTTTTTTTTT
>PYHW01010582.1:1876822-1889616 GCA_013186435.1 Turdus rufiventris | reverse complement strand
TAATCAGAGAGGATAATAACCCCCTTCTAGATATTATTTATGACAGAATTGTGGTAGATGATCTGAGAAACTCTCTACAGCCACAGGAGAACACATTCATTCCTGCCTTTAGCTCATCAAGGCTGATGTTATAAAAAATGCCAGCCATGAGTCTAACTTATGGAATGTCAAAAAGATCTCTGGATAAATGAAGATGATCCTACCATACATTATCTAACTTCTACTTCAGGCAGAGCAAAGGCAGTGAAGAATGCACAACTGAGCACCAATCCAAGTTATCTTTTTTATTTATGCTGCTGATGCAGCAAAAGGGGTTAATGCCTTGATGCATCATCTTTTATTGTAGAGGCTACGCAGTTAAAAGGGAAAAATCAAATCCAAAACACTAAAAAACCTAGCTAGAGAATCATTCTTTGCAACAGTTTAGTTCAAACTGCCATCTTAATTCTAGTACCAGAATCTGAATTTTCTGACATAATGACAATTTTTCTGAACCAAACCTGCTCAGTGTCATTCTCAACAGTTGTATTGTAGGAGATGCTAATCCATATCTAATTACATACTCTTCTAATTAATTAGCTGTGAAAACTTGAAAACCATTTCATAAACACTTTCAAACTATGGCCAAAAGAAACTATATTATAACTGTAAAGATACAGTATAGGTTAGTGTATAAATTAATATGAATCTGCAGAGCCTTTATCAAAACAAATGGAAAGGTTCTGCATTGAAGACACAGCCTTACTGCCACTGTTTTCTGTCCATCAACACAGGTGATGATTTTCTCTGGTTCTGCATCAGGACTTGGGGTTATGATGTTGCATGTTGTGCAGAGGAGACAACTTCTTTTCTGTTTTTCCAAACTTTCTTAATATTCAGTTTTGGACAAAATTCTGGTGGAATACTGTGTTCATTCTACTTCCCACAAGCTAATCACATGCCTAAACATTAAAACCATAAAATAATCAGAGAGACAAAGAGTTGTAGCTACTGCAAAGTTGTCTGAAAAGCAACAAAAAAACCTTTTTTTTTTTTTCCCTAAGGTAAGTTCTAACCTTAAAAAAATGGTGTATGTGTGTAAGATTAGACTTATGGCAGAGTATTGCTGATTTCATAGTTGCTTCCAAATTTTATCCAGAATACTGGTTCTGGGGAACAGTGAAGAATAGATGAATAGAAAAAACAATAGAATATAGAAATAGAAAATAGAAAAAAACTGAATATGTGGGTGTTTCCGTGCACTATGTGGCTGCTTCTTGGCTGAAGCACTGAAACTTTGTGTTAATAGCATATAGCAACAATGTAAGGTTGTAAATAAAGAATAATACCATGCCTAATGAAAACTGCCAATGCAATTTGTGCAGCTAGAATGCAATTACCCAAACTGGAATATAGCCAGACATGAAAGCATCCTAGTTTCTGTTTCAGACAATGCAGTGGCTACTTAGGATATAAGAAGCAGGAACTTTTCCAAGGCATGTCCAAGATTTTTATGTTGTTGCCTCAACTGTTGGTGTATTTTTGTGTCTTTAACATGCTTAAGCAGAAGAAATAGGTAGTTATTCCCCATAATCTTTACCAAAAAAGGAAAAAAATCCCACCCCTGATTCTTGTGATTTAATGTTCTAGATGTTTCGTTTCTTAAAGTCTTAGAGGGTTTTATATAGCTTGGGTGTATTTTAAATACATGGCTTAACAGGTTTGCTTAAAAAAAAAAAAAAAAAAATTGCTGTGAGAGTATGCTCAGATTAAATAGAGACTGCTTCACACCTCACTCTTGTTGCAAATTTTTTTCTGAAAAACCCATAATATATAAACAGTGAGTAAATTATTAAAGGATGATGTTTTTCCAAAAGTTGCTGTATTTTACATAGATTCTGATAATACAGTAGTCATTTGAGGGTGTATTTAGATCTCAGAAAGTGATGCTGTTCAAGCCATGGACTAAATATTACAGCGAGTTCCACTTATTCAAAATAGTATTTATATGCATTTGAGCCATAAGAAAAGAAAATCTAAAATTATGATGAAAGGCAATTTTCAACTCATATTTTCTCTATGTGCTTTAGCAGTTCCTGCTGGCTGGACTAACTTTGAGTTGGTTTGACTATAATTGAAGATTGATGGTATAATGGCACTTCAGAGAAATACCATCTAAGAATAAATCATTATGAAATAAGCTTAAATTTTCTCCTTAACTGTGGCTCTTTAATCCTATTACAGAAGACTAATTGGTGCTAATGTGTATTTTGGAACTTTTTGAACATTGGTTTTCCCATACTCATCATATGCTAAAATGTTCCCCTTCAACTGACATCATTTTTATGTAACTGAAAGACAATACATACATTTTGATTTTCTCATACACCATTCATTATATCATTGGGATGTTGACACGTTCTTTCTGAGACTAATCAAAGTGGTTTCATTAGAAGTTCCCATTTCTGGAAGGAAGAAGAAAAAAAGAAAAAAAAAATTTTGAAGTTGACATTTGAGCCTTCCTGCATTCCTCAGACTTTTGTTATGTTTTTATTTCTGAGAGGCTGGTTTCAAAGAGCAGCCAAAATAGCCAATAGCACTGAAGACAGCAGCAGATTGACTGTGTTGCTGAAGCCAAAGGGGACAAGCTTCACATGTTTCAATTGACCAAACCTGTGTGCTGTCTTCAGCTAACCCTTTGCACTTGCTGATGTGCCATGCAGCTTTTCCAAGGAAATCTTAGTCATCTCTTTGCCAAATTCAGCTGGAAGAGACAGACCTTTTCATCTCACCTCTTGCACTTTTTAATCCTCCACTTTCCCCTTTTTTCCCAGTTTACCTGTGCTGCCTGTCTTAGAACAACAGCCCAAGAGCAGACCTTCACCCCTTCCTTTATCTTTCCCATGTTAGAAAGATGTGGCAGTGTAAAAGCTGATTTAAGTGGAGAAATAAAAAGCAGGGCAGGCAGAAATAGTGTCAATGTAGACACTGTGTCCTTAGGCACTGAGTCGACTGACATGACTGACCATCATGTAACCCAGTGAGTTTATTTTGTCTCCAAAAATCAGGGCACTGAATAAAAATACCCACTGGGAATGGCCCTTGAGAGCTTCTTAACCCCTGCGCAATGCCTGGGAACTGCTGCTAATTGGTGTGGTGAGCTCTACATCTTAGTGTGGACATGACCTAGGGGAGGAGGTGTAACACAAAGGTGGCTGGGGAGAGAGTGAAAGAAGATATCTCATGTAAAGGCACGTTAGAGGGGAAGAAGACTTTGGCAGTGTGAGAACAGAAATACCTGCAGGTAACCAAGGCAGCCAAAATCCATAGCTGAAGCGCAAACCACTCTGGCAAAACACAGACACATCCACTGTTAAGTTTATTCCATCTTAGCTGGGGCAGAAAGCAAACGAGCCATTCCTGCCTGGCACAGGTGCAGTCCTTCACAAGGCTGTGTTTTACAATCTCCAAATTTCTTATCGGTCCTCTCCCCCACCAGCAGGCCTACACCTGGTATGAATATGCTTTAGGCCTTTTATAACATTGTGTTATCTTCTAGAGGGACCCTGCTTCTCAAAAGAGACAGAAAACAATGTGAAATTTCCCCCACTGACCGTTCGTAGCATCTTCAGCTTTCAGGTCAGCTTGAAAGCAAGTAACTTTTTTTCTCTTCTTAACAAACCTTCCAGCTTTAACCATCTTGTTCTAACAGACAGGTAGTGAAGTGGTGCCATTTTCTCATTATCCAAATCTTCCCTGAACCAGTCTCCAAGATGTTCTAGTGCCTGGTGTTGATGATCAGTTGAATGAGCTACTGAATTCAGTAAAGAAAGTATCTTGACCAGCTGAAAATTTCCTCCTGCATAGTTGTGATAACAATTTGTTTCCTTGATTGTAGTTATATAAGGTGTATTTTAAACTTTCAAGTATTTCCCAGAAGAAGATGACATCTTTTCTTCATACTCAAGCACATCTTATTGCATAACTGCCTAGTTTTCAACTAAATACCTTTGAAGAGCTGAAGTTAGATTTAGAAAAATGATTTAAAATGTGGGATCTGTGGTACCTCAGTATAGGATATGGCAGAAATCAGATGTTTCTGGAGAAAAAAAAAATAGGGATGCTACGTTGGGATATGTTTATGTAGCTGTAAATAGGGTGGTGAGGCTTTGCTGCATGCTTCAAAATGAGTTTTTGTTTCATTGTAAATGTATTTTGCAAATACTTAAAATGTGTAGACTAAGTAATTAATTTGCATTAGATGAGCATTTTCAGAAATTAATGTTTGGCCAACAAATGTCTACTTTCAAATATATATATATAAAACCTCTTCTTTTGCTGAATATGCCACTGAATTTTCTTAGATTAGATAATTATCTTTCATTGTCCTTACATTACATTCAACTCAGCTTCCTTCAGCTTTTTGACTTCTAAGAATTGTAATTAACTTTCTTTATCAAATATTAATAGAAAGCAGAAAACCTGAGTTTCTTAGCTCCTGAACCTGGAGAATGACAAATTAACAGAAAGAGCTGAGGAGGCTGAAAACTGTACCCACATCCTTAGTTTTATTGATGGAAATGTCATGGGAGAATTAAGGCCATAACACTGCCACATACACTTCTCTCTCTGATATCTTTATGTTCTTCTAAATAAAATAAGAGTGCAATAAAATGACATTTCCCACTCAAAATTTAGCATCTAGAATAAATTTCTAATTATTTTACTTTTGTTATTTTTTGATGATAAGGAGTTTACCATGTTCTCAAAAATATTATGTAAGTGTTGGAGGGAATTTGTTGGGGAAAAATATTTTTTACAAAAGTAAGGTTAATAATAACTCCTAAAGGAAAGTTTATGGAAAAACAGCAGAGAAGATCTATGGGGAATTGTGAAAAACCCTTGTGAAATCATATTCTAGTTCTCTGAAGAAAACAATCTAAATAAAAAATAGAGTTGGGTAGAAATAAAAAAGTACAGAAATAATTTGCCCTGGGGTTTGGGCAAAGCTGTTATTGTCAAACTTAACTTCTTTTTCTTCCAGACAGTTTTATTATTCATGGACCTTTTTATGTATTGTGATTATTTTACTTCTAAAAGGATTCGTGACTAGTGTGTAGAAAACCCAGAGTCTTTCATTTATGAATTAAAACTTGTAGGTAGGCAATTATATAGCAGACCTGTGTGAGCCTGGGTCAGTGTACTGGACTAGAGGAATCTGCTTTGCTTCTCATTGTCTGAAAACTTCTGACCTTTTTTGTTCTCTCATTTATATGTTTGAAAACCATAACTATGAAATCATTTTCAAACAGTGATAGATATCCTCTCCAACAAACGGTGCTGTCTTACTGGGTAATGTTTAATCTTTAGTTTTTAGAAACCTAAAAAAGAGGGGTACACAACTAGAAGGGGTTTCAGTGCAGTTTATGCACTTGCCAATCTGTTGAGACAAATCAGATCCTTTAGGAAACAGTAATACAGGTTGTACTACATTGTAGTCTGAGTTCACAGTGTGGCACATCACAAGCCTTTATCCTAAAAAAAAAAGCAGATCATCTCTATTATCCTCTAATCCTTCTGTGCAAAGAATTGTTCATCCATTAAGGTAAATCTTTGTACCGTTTTAAAATATGCTCAATGGGCACTTAGGATGCCAAAGTATTTTATCTTAATGCTTGTGCTATAGGTGTATCAAAGACATTAATTTCAGACATTTATTTTAAAATATTTTAATACTCTTCTGGAGTGGAAACAAAATAGCATTCACAAGGGTTTCTTAATCCTGGATTTCCTTCCTCCTATTTTCTTTCATAAAGCAGTAATCAGACATTGAAAGAGCTGGAAAGTGTTCCTTCCAAGGCTGATAGACTCACAGTTTGTGGGTTTGTATTGGGACTGATGAGAATTCCTGCTCCCACGTCTAAACTTCTCTAAGAAATTATTGAGATCAAATTTTTGCTAATCTTGGTAAAGTATAGAAGGTGTTACAGTCTCACATGGCTTCCAAGGAGTAATTGCTGAATTGATTCACAAAATCATTTACATACATTCTTCAAATTACTGAGGCATGCCAAAGTGTTAAGGACGTGCAGAATGCAAGATTTCCTAGTGTCTTCCTCACTCTGTGGGGCTCTCTCTCTAGCTAATGCATGATGCATGTCAGACTGAAGTGGTTATGGCAAAACTGGCAAATCCTGGTAGTTCCATGGTCTGTGAAAGTGGGACAGAAATAGATGATCACTTTTTTGTGCAGCCATCATTGTACAGCAGAAACTGTGCATTTCCTATAGGCCTGTACCTCAGGTACCTGTTCCTTAGACTTTTTAGCATGAGCCATATCTACACTGTACAATAAAAGTGTATATGTCCTCACTGAGGCTATTTGGGCAAACCTGAACACAACCAAAATACTAATGTTGAGACAATTCTCCTAGACACAGTTGATTCCAGAAGTCAGTGTCAGAACCAGAGCATATTGAGGAAAACGTGCAAGGAAAGAAAACAGGAAATGTATACAAAATACAGCCAAGGCTTGGCTATAGTTGGAGGAGATGAGAGGACAATTAACACTAGTAATATCCTGACATGAACATTTCATTTATCCTCCTCTTCTTCATGGCATTTTCCATATTTGATCAGAGCTCTTGCCTCACATGTAATAAATCCTTTTAATGCAGCTGATGGTTCCCACTTTATAAAGCAGCAGTGACTGCTTTTTAACTTTTATACTTCTTTTTTATGGTAACTGTCTTTAATGTTAACTTTTTCTTTTCTCTTGTCCTTCGGAAGACACCTCTTGCTAGGAAAAATAATCCTGTACACAACCTTCACATTCTCCTTCATTTCCTACACAGATGTTGAGGATTATCTGGCTCGGCTGATCTTTCACATCTCATCACTAATCTCTTTTGTCAGCTTCTCCATTCTTTAGATATTATCTATTCTTTTGAAGTTCCTAACTTCTGTTCCTTTTATTCACTGAAAGAGCAATGACAAAAAATACAGAGAAAATAGCAGCATAATTTACATATTTCATCTTTACCTTTAGATTGATGCTAAACATATATGGCTATGGCCTTTCTTGTCCCTTTTACTCATTTCTTACCTAGGATTTATTAAGGTTGTGTTGATCAATAAGGGATGAAAAAATACAGATTGTTGGAATTGTCTGTAGTTGAAAATATTAATATTTGACTCTCAATCATGATGGAGGGCTCAGTTTCTTTTATATTTTTTCCTCATTATTAACTCTCCCACACCGACTGACTTTAATACAAAGACAGGCAGATGTCTGCTGGCAGCTGTATTTAGAAATTAGAGTGCTTTCCAGATTTAAATTCAAGATCTAAAATTTTAAGATCAATGCACAGACACTGTGGAGGTGAGAAGTGTTGTTTTCATCCGAGCTTCATCTTCTACATTGATCTATTGTTCCAATCAGTGTTTCATCATCTTCCTATCTTAGGAAAATATCAGCAGGCAAAATTGAACATGTTCACAGAAACTCAACGAGCTGATATTTATTTTTGAGACGATGCCATGTTTTCAAGAAATATAATCAAATATATCAGACCAATGATGTAGTAATCCTTAGCTCATAGGAAATCCACCCAGGAGAAATGTTAAACTGACTTAATGGGTTTTCAGCATTAATTAGCATTCCAGATATATTACAGGGAGTCTGAGCCCTTAGGTTGCACCAACACAGTATCACGTTTCAGAGCTGTGTAAACCCAGTAAAAATTCTAATCATGTGTTTTATTCCTCTATCTCTGGCTCTTCTAGTCAAATATCTGTCAAACGGATCAGTCAGAAAAGTTAAACATAATTATAAAGACAGAAAGTTATTTTTTCTAAGTGGAATCATTCACCTTGAGATGTGTAATTTTGGAACAGGGAAGAGCTTTTCTGCTGTCATTATCAACCTGTTGCAATCTTTGTGATGCAGCAGCTGGATGTAACAAAGGCTCTGGCCTCTTTCTCATTGTGATTTTGGGGGAAGGTAAGTTGTTCCTGATTGGAATTTCAAACTGTATTGTGAACAATAGCCCCTTGTTCCTCAGGTGGGTTAGATCCAGCCAGATGCCTATTTTCTCCCTTCTCCCACTGGACAGGGAGTAAATGGAAAGAAGAGGGATGGAAAGAAAGATGGTTTAGTAAGTAAAACAATGCTTTAGTGTGTGAAAGCAAAAAAAATAAGGAATGTATTATTCCCTTCCCATTTGCAGACAGTTGTCCAGCCACTTCCGAGAAAGCAGATCCTGGGAATGAGTTGCTTGCGATGTCATATATGCAAAAATATGGAATTCTTCCACCTGTTCTTGAGATTTTGTTGCTGATTACATTCTACAGCATGGAACATCCCTTTGCTTAATTTTTGTCACCAAAACTCCATCCCAATTTCTTGCCTATCCCCAGCCTGGATCCAGGGTGACAAAGTGGGAAAAAGGAGGAAGTCTCAGCAATAATCAAAATACTGGGTTTTTATTAGAGCTGTTTTAGCCAGAAATCCAGAGCACCATTCAGGCTTCTACAAAAACATTAATTTCATCCAAGCCAGATGCAGTCAACTTTTTTAACTCATCAGGAAGAGCTGTAATCTCTTTTTTTGGAGTCCAGCAGCAGCAGTAGGCAGTGTTCCACCTAAACTATCCTGAAAGTGCACATTATCCTAGCAGCAAAAGGTGAAATTTAATGAGCATCACTTCAGTTTGGCCACTGCCAGTCACCAGTGCCTCACCTCCAAACAGTGCACCCATGAGCTCTCCTTGGCGTGGTGATAAGGCTCTCAGCTGCCCTCAAATCTGACCTTTGCCTTAAAATTCACTGCTCTACCCTGAGTGTGTTATTATTACACCTTTGTCACAGCTCATTGAGCCACATAATCATTCTGCATGCATCACCACTTCCACCCCTAGTGAAAATGCTTGGCAGCCAGAGATGGCATCGTGGTAAAGGTGCAGTGAGTGCTTCAGGAGCAAAGCCCTCTAATGGCTAAGAAATAGATTAGGAAAAGCTACAAAAGCAACTGACACATTATATATCTTATACAATCCTTCTGTGAGGTATTTGAGGTTCTTGTGGGAAAATTAAACCCTAAACTCATCATATGTCCATTTTAAAAACTGTTTTGGTTTTGATAGCTAATATATTTCAAATTTCATTTAAACAGTTTATGAGATGCCTGTAAGATAAAACAACTTTTATTCATTGGAGAGTTTTCTTCTCTCAAACCTATTAAAATTTCAAGTATCAAGCATTTCAGGTCCCTGAGCCAAAATTCATAATGCTTTTGATTCATTATTTTACAGAAACAAACAGCCATTGTACCTGATGAATTGATGTTGAATGTGTTATATTAAATTTCTAGATTCCCCAGTTGTTCTGTAGGATTCTTCACTTTGCAGAATTGTCTGATTTTACTTCTTGTGTGAAGCAGTAAATGATTAATTTACTGATTGTTGCTAGAATATTGAACCCTATGTTCTTCAGATTCAAAACCGCTGCTTTTCTGAAGAGCTGCTCCTCCACTTCTCCTCTATTTGCTGAAAGTAATAAACCCCTGCTTTTCCCTTTCAAAAGTAATTGAACCAATTTAAATGTAAAAGTCTAGATTGTCTCTACACTATCTCTTCTCCCACGCTACTTCTTCCCCTTTACTTGTAGTTTTCTTGTAGCTTCATTGTCTTTTGTTTTCAGTGTAACAGCCTTTATTTTTTCTTAATTTTATCTTGTCTGAATTCCAGCTCTTTTTCTGATTCATTCTCCTTGATGTTGTTTGTCTGCTAGGTTTTCCAATGCTATGGTTTCACATGATCAACTCTTCTTCCACCTGTATATGTTTTCCTTCATTGTTTTGTACTACAAACATACTTGGTCTCCAAAGACTGTGGGTCTCTCTGTGTCCCAGTTTTTCCTGAATTCATCTTAAGATCTCTTTTGACCCCACTTTTATGTAGGCTTTTTCCTTATTTTCCCACTGCTCATACTCTGCACCATGTCCTTTTTTTTCCCTCACATTTCTTCCTCCATCGTGGCTTCAGCTCATTTTGGTTGGACTTAAAAGATGATGCTTGACAAGAGGTAGGTTTGCTACTCCAGCTTCCAAACCCTATTTCAAATGAAGGAGCTTGATTTTTTTATTTTTGGCCTTGCTCCACATGAGAGTCTGGTTAACAACCGAAGAATTTAAAATACATTTCTCCATTTTGCAGAGCCTAATGTGCATACTAACCCCCCCCCCCTTTTTTTTCTTGGTGCTCATTTATCACTTTCTTGCAAATTGTGTGGGAGTTACTTAAAAGTAAAATAAAACCCCATCAGATAAGAATTTTCTTGAATCTGATTACAGCAAGCAAGGAATTTTCCTCTACAGATAGTAATGACACCAATAACATGAATATTTGACTGCTACTACAGTGTTACTACAACGATACTTCAATGCAGTCACATATCTACAGGGTGTGGTATTCCAATATTTGTTCTGAAGACCACATAGATGATGTGAGGATACATATTTGTCATGCTCTGAAATTCTGCCTAAAAATGGCACTGAAATTCCAGCCACAGCCTGTGACATTTCTACATGTGCAAAACACTGCCTGCATGAAAAAAAACACACAAGGGAAAAACAAGTGTAACAAATTCATAATTCAGATTAATTCCACAAGAATCTTTATTACACTCAACAAATAATGGCAGCTACCTATTCCAGGGGATGAACTGTGTTGCTATTATGATTCTTTAAAAGTCTGTATGTAGAAAACCAATGTCATCAGCACTTCCCAAAGAGTTACAATTTTCCTTGTGGCTGTAAAAATGCTTTCACTCTAAGGATTCACTCTAAGGACAGAAAGATTTAGTCAAATTGCATGCACTGCTGTTGTGCAGATTTCAGTTTCCCCTTCGCTTGTTTGAAGAAAACAGAAGGCATCATTTACCTTCTCTGTCTGCCATCACTCAGCCAAGTGGCTGTTTAAGCAGCTGGACAAAACTAGAATATGCTGGCTTGGCTGGAACAGGGGAAGCAGTACCCAAATAGTAAAGGAGTCCAGGGACATCGAAATGTGGCAGCATTATGAGGCAAGATAGGCAATTTCTGATATTAGGAATTAATATCTGTAGCGGGCTTTGCAAGTGATGACCAGATGGATTAAAGGAAAGTAGATGAAGATAGCTGCTCAAATTTGGACTTGTTGAAATTCACCATTAAATTTCATTTGAATGGGAATAGCAATGCAGATGACAGATAAGGCCTTCATAGAAGGAGTTACAATAACCTCACTTTACACTGATGAAGGTGTAAACAGAAATTTTAGCTATATAGAAAGTAGGGGAAAAGGTGGGTTCATGGAGGATACTCAGTAGAAGCCTGCAATACTGGCTGTTTCTTCTACTAAATACCCTCCCTTTGCTCCTGCTTTCCATAGAGCTAAAATACCAATCCAATCAATCCCCAGTGAAAAGAAGGGACTTTAGAAAAAAAAAAAATCTTTTTGCCAAAAAAGACATCAAATCTTTTGCTGTGTAGTTCATTCTGATGACAACTCTGCCAGAAAGAAACACCAGAGAGATGAACTCAGTATTGTCAATCCTGTACATTAAAACATAGTTGTAAGGTGGGCACAAGGAGTGCTTGTATATTATCCTGCTCTGTTGACATTTAGACTTTTGGTTTACTCCCAGCATATGTTCTCAAGATCCTATCTGAAGTTATTACTTTGAATACTCTCATCTTTCACTGTAAAAAATGTTATGCTGAGATCTGTGTGTGATCCCAGCCTCAAAGAACTAGACAGTTGAAAAGTCTGTGGTAAACATATCTGGGTGCAAATTTCCTTACACCTTTGATGGCAATAACAAAGTTAAAGTGTAATTATGTAGCTAACTGAGGGCATATTTAGAACACCCACATATCTGTTGAATTGTCCAAACAGTTTGGAGATGTATTTAAATAAATTCTGAACTGTGATATGTTTTTTAATAGAATCAAATATTTTTAAATGCAGACTAGTCTACTGAGGCTGATGGTTAATGTGCCTCTGTCGTGTTCAACATTTCAAGAATCATCTTTCAAAGACAGTTTATTTTTAAATTGCATTTCAGCCTGCAGTTTAGAAATAAAAATTAGCAAATGGGGCTAAGTAAATGTGATCATTTTTATCCTGCTAGTATTAATTTTCCAAACAATATTTGGAATAATTTCATTTTCTGTTTAAGTTAAATACTTTCAGTTGTCTCAGTAAAAAGGTAGCACAGCTTTTGAATATACACATTACCTCCTTTTTCACTCTGTACTGCTGGTGCCTGCTAGCTTCACAAAGTCATGTCTGAGCATAATGCTGACCATGCCTGTGAGCAGATTTTTGCTTTTTGCTTCTCAACAGTGAGGGCTGGAGAGGCAATAATAGCTGTGACTACTGCAACTCATTCCTACAGGAATTTTAATTTTGAAAATGGAAATGGAAGTCACGGATGTCTCTTTGTTATATGCAAGACAGATGAATACAAGAACTTGTTAAAAGATAATTTAATCAATTGCATAAATTTTAGTGCCTTGAATTCCTTTGAAAAATAAAAATAATTAGATTATGCATGCTGTAATTTCCATAGGTAAAGCTGACATAATTGGTGTCTCAGTTCAAGATACCATCTTCCTTTTATCATGTTTATACAGTTTAGTTAGTCTGTGCCATGCTGGTGACTGTCATGCTTGCACATTGTTTTATGATCTTCTTGAAAGAAGAAACTTGTGGGGCTTTTTAGGTTTTCTGCTTTTTATTTATTTTTTCTTTTTTCTTTTTTTTTTTTTTTTT
>PYHW01010582.1:1859223-1873388 GCA_013186435.1 Turdus rufiventris | reverse complement strand
AGGATCACTGCCCCCACCCTCAACAGATGGTGATAGAATAGATACCTTTTATCACACTCTGTATTGTAACTTGAGGCTTATAATCAGGTGTGACTTATATATGGACAAAGAATGAAAAGTTGCTGACACCAGAAGTGAGGCTTATAATCGTGAAATTACTGTACTAGTCCTTTAAGGCTCTTACTGAAAGGAACATTGTGCTTAGCTGCATCATTATTAGCTTAAAGAGTTCTGTGATCCAAAATAGATTGAAAATTGTTTCTTTTCTGGTGCTGCAGCTTCAGATATTAAGATACCAGCATAATGTGCTATAAAGTTTGCTGCAGTCCTGTGAGAGAGAAAGTAGTGGGGTTTTGAGAGATGTTGATGTGCAGCTCTATTTAGGGAGCAAGTCTGCATCTAGATACTTATTGTTAAGCAGTATTGAAGTGCACATTTTTACAATAAATCATAGTTATACCTTTACTTATTCTTTTAAGTAGGTAATTCATTCCTGTTTTTAAATGGTGCTGTGAAGAGAAATCTTACTTGCACTTTGGGTAAGGTTGTTAAATACATTAAAGGATACACA
This sequence comes from Turdus rufiventris, assembly GCA_013186435.1. Taxonomy (NCBI): domain Eukaryota; kingdom Metazoa; phylum Chordata; class Aves; order Passeriformes; family Turdidae; genus Turdus; species Turdus rufiventris. The sequence continues at coordinate 1,872,817 of PYHW01010582.1, read as the reverse complement.
ATGTGTATTTCCGTAAAGAGGGACAGAATACATGAAAAGTTAAATATAAGTGGCAGTATATGTCTGCTAAATATAAGTCAGCTTGCTAGAAGAATTTAATAGAAAAACGAAGCTTATGCCTGACTTGTTTGTGTTTAAGAGCTGTGCTCCACAGTAACTAATCGGAAGTACTGGTTGTGCAACTCAGCAGTTGTAGCACTGTAGATGAAGAACACTGAGTAGCTGGAGTCTTCCACTGTGCGATATTTCCCAGCTTGCAATTCTGACATCTCCCAGCCTCGGCAAGAGGAACAGACAAGGCAGCATGCTAAAGACCTCCTTGAGTTATAATTAGGCTGTCTTAATATTTCATTAATGCAGCTAGCATGCTGTTTGATTCTGATGCAGCTCTGCTCTGCTTATGTTTGTGATATCCAAGCAGGCAACATGCCAAAACCCAAGAGTGAATGTGAGAATAATTTAAGTAATGCAAGACTTGCACCACTGAGTGCCATAGAGTAGCTTTTCATGTTTCTCATTACCAAACCCCACTATTTACATATTTTGATGCCTTTCTGTGATGCTTGATTTTCCCCATGAAATAAATATAAAAGAATGAATCCTCCAATCCCATTCCCTCCAGTACAAAATGGCATAACTGCTTGTTTTACTCTTCCCTCAGCATCTGCTAATGGCCAATTGCAGAGAAGGAATTGGGCTGTGCAGTCTTGCTGGTCTGAACCAATGTAACTGTTACGATCCTGACAGGTGTTACTTTTCAACACTGATAAAATTTGTCTCTATTGTGGAAGTTTTTCTCAGAAAAGTTGAAAGAATATCTGGGGGCTTTACTGTATCAACCCTGTTCCTCCATGTATTTGGTGCACTCCGTACTTCCTCAGAGAAAGATCAGATTGGTAGACTTTGGTATTGAGTAATTTCCACGTTCCCATTTTTCATGTGTCCAGAAAGTTTACATTTGTGTATCAGGATTCCAGAGGTAGACTGAATTGAGAAGCACTACCCTGGGCTGGGATAAAGCTCTACATGGGAATGCCATTTTAGTCCAGATGATGACAAATGGGATACATCCATCACAGGTATGAATAATTTTAGAGCTGATTTCTGGGGAGACCATTTTTTTTGGCACCATTTCCTGAACAGTCAGAATAATTGCCAGTTAAATTGTGTCTTGTGTGTCCAGTTCAATGGTGGTTTTTTAAATTGTTTACTCTGAGTTAATGAGAAGAGAGACCTCTTAGAAACAGGTTTATTTTGGCTGTGGAGTTTAGTGAAAAAGTTTTCCCTAGCACTGTTTTCATGCTGTTCCTCTGAGCAGGGAGAAAAAAAAGCTCAATGGAAAGAATTTATAAGTCAGATAGATCAGGAGTTTTTTTCATGTAGTGATAGTACAGAAATATCTTCGTGGATAATGTTGACCTCCTAAAAAGTGATGATGCTTTTTTTCTCAGTGTGTGTCTTGATGGTGAAGCAGTCACTGATTTTTTCTGTTATATTAATGCCTATCACTATCAAACTCCAAACAACTGCAAAAGTAAGTTGAATGTGTTTCTGATTTTGTTCTTCTAATTTGCTGAAATATGTGAGAGCTTATTGTTTGAAAAAAAAAAATAGTGGTTCAGGGGAAAGAGGTGTTTTACTAGAATACTCCTGCATATTTAGAATTGTTTAGATGGTCATAGATTTGCCAAGAGCAATCATTTAACAATGAGATGTTTTTCTTCGGGAAGTAGATGGCACTACTTGGTCCAAGTTCTCTCTTGAACTGATGTTAATCACATTATTTAGAGAACTATTATTCTCAGCATGTACTTAAAATTAGATTTGTTGTTAGTCTTTGTTAGGCTTGAATTAATTTTTTACCTTTTTGTGTGCCTACTCAGAAATGCTGCTTCACCTTATTTGTGACTTGCCTCACTGAATAACTTCCTGCCTAGATCTGCTGGCTGTTTAGGGAGCAAACACTGATTTTTGTTATTCTCAATAGTTCAAGTACAGTAATTTCATGAGTATAAGGTGCATGCTTTTGACTAAAATTTTGGTCCGAACCCAGAAGTGCGCCTTATAGTCTGGTGCGCCTTATATAATGTACAAAGTTCGGAAATTTGCAAACCCGGAAGTGCAAGCTCGAGCCGAGCCGGGACCCGTGGGAGCTGCAGCCATGCAGGGGGAGTCAGGAACCATGGGAGCTGTGGCCGCTGGGCAGGGGAAAATGGGAACTGGCGTGGCTGCCGGCTGGGGGCACGCTGGGACGCAGTGCGGCGGCCAGCCAGGGAGAAGCGGGGAAAAGCGGCGCCGCCGCAGGAAAGTGGCGAGAAGCGGCGCTGCCATGGGAAAGCAGCAAGAAGTGACACCGCTGCCAGCCAGGGGGAAGCCGGGACGCAGCATGGCCACGCGGTGGAAGCCGGGAGCCGTGAGCCGTGCCAGCCAGTGCCGGGGACAGGTAGGAGTGCCGGGACCTGCTGCACGGGGAGGGCGCCTGGGGCTGCATTTAAAGGCTACACCGATCTTTGAAAAATGTTTGCAAAGTGAGCACCTGCCAGTAATTCATTACTTTGTTGCATGCCGCGCGGCTCCTCGCTGCAAAAAAAAGTGCGCCCTATAGTCCAGTGCACCTTATATTATCTACAAAGCTGCAAAATTTGCCGACTCCTGCGGGTGCGCCTTATAGTCCGGTGCGCCTTATGGTCATGAAATTACTGTAAATTAGGGCATGGAGCTTCTCTCATTATCTTACTGGGAAACAGTTTTCTGAGTTTTCTTCTTGTTTTCTTTTCAAGTTTCTTTCTTGTTCTTCTTCAATTTACATTTTGAATCTTTCCACATTATCAATGTCTTATATAAAATGTGGGCAGTGTAAGACAGACAGTACTGCAATAATGATTTTGTTAATATTGTAAGCAATACAAACCCATTTTCCTCCTTCTCGAGAGAGTACTCCTTAATGTTGTCTGGCCTTACTGTTCTTTGTTTTCTGATTGTTTCCCTCCTGTACACAGGGGTTTTGTTTTCAAGTAAAAATAAAGCAAACAAAAGAAAAAACATATGACACTAATTGATGGAGAAGCTCTGTTCTGATTGCTTGTGAACACTTTCTACCCACATGGCCAACACTTTTTAATAATTATTATTTAGGGTGATGCAAGCTAATCTGATTTTCTTCAAATGGAGTAAGAACATTCCCATTACCTGTAAGCTAGGAAAGCAACAAGTAAGAACAAGAGAATAGTCTTTAACTTCTATGGGGCAGCTGCTTTTTAATTCAAGTGTAAAATTCTTAACTGGGGAAGTGTTGACTAGACAGTGCCTGTAATCAAACATTAGGCAATAAGGAGAAAATAACAAATTTTAAGATAACTATATGTGTTACCATTAACTTGCATCTTTTGTGAACAGGCCGCATGTAATCCTGCAGGTTGATTGTCTGTTACACTGCATGTGCACAAGGAAAGGACGAGTACCATATTTACTCATAGATACTCTGTGTGGTTCAGGTGGTAATATTTTTTAAAGTATTTTTAAGGAAGGAGACATGAATGACATTTCTTGCACATAAATGGACACTACCTCTGTTTAGCTGTCACAGACTTTTGTTAAAGGAAGACAATTCACAAATATAACTCAAGTATTGTAAAAGTATTAATAAGGAGATAGAAAATTTTTTGGTTCAAAACATTTACTCAAGTTTCAAATAATCAAAAAAACCAAACCAACACACAAACCCACAAATCTTTGAGATGAACTTTTTTCAATGCTATTCAAAGATACAAGTATCAGATCAAAAATTTTTCTATAGATTGAGTTTCTAAAAACTGGGAAGTAAACTATAGGAATGCCTAGAAAATTTTCACTTGAGAGGACATCTGAGAGGTATTCTGAGAGGAATTTGTATTTCCATAAGCTCTCCAGAAAAATGGATATATACTGGGATGAGCCAGCAGTGTGCCCAAAAGGCCCACAGCATCCTGGCTTGTGTCAATAACAGTGTGGCCAGCAGGATCAGGGATGTTGTCATGCCCCTACACCTGGAGTGGTGTGTCCAGCTCTGGGCCCCTCACTACAGGAAAAACATTGAGGTGCTGGAGCGTGTCCAGAGAATGGCAGTGGAGCTGGGAAAGGGTCTGGAACACAAATCCTGTGAGGAGCAGGTGAGGGAGCTTGAGGGTGTTTAGCCTGGAGAAAAGGAGCGTGGGTAAATTAATCTCCTTTTACATATTTGACAAAAAAACCCCATATTGGTTTTGGAGTCTGCAGTACACAGTAAAGAAATAGTTATAATCTGTTATTAGAGTAATCAAAAGCAGCCTATGGAGTTCATTGCACATTATATTTTAAAATAGAGTGGAAGTGTTAATGTATTAGGCTTTCTGCAATTACTGAAGAAAACTTTATTCTTCTGGGAAAAAAAGGGATGATGAAATAGCTTTGAAGGTTTTGATGAGAAATGACAGGAGACACATTAGATAAGAGCTGCTTAGTTTTTTGTTTCTGATATGAGAAAATAATTTTTAATAAATTTAAGAAAATTAATAAATTATGGTCCATATCTCACCATGACCAGATTTGACCAATTCATTTGGGCTCCATAAAACCATTGTGTATTCTGGAAAGAAGAAAAGTACTGTCTTTGTGAGCAAAATACAGTGTTGGAGGACCAAGAAAGATGGTAGTCTTTGTGATGTGTGGACATTTGGCATTTTCTGTATTTTCTGAATATTTTCTAGAATGCTGTCTAAAAGCTGCAGATCCATAAACCTGGGTAAGAGCAGAGTGGTTTGTCAGGGGAGGGCCCTCCTGTGGCTATTCCTCTCCTTCAGGTCAGGAAACTGAGGAGGCTGGCAGCAAGTGTGCAGGTACCAAAGTACTGAAATGTTTAAATGACTGAACTAATGTTGCATAACTTGCAATTGTACTGTATTAATACTGTACATTTGTATTTCAACGATAGCAATGCCTTGTGCAGTTGCAGTGCTTGTCTCTGCAGCATGAGAAACACAAACAGGGATTTTCTTGCGCTTTTTTTGTTGTTTAATGTTGGTTTCTAAAAGTACTTTTTAAAGTAGGTTCTGCAATGTCTCAGCTGGACTTCTCTCTTTCAGCTGCTGAACTGTTGCACTGAGTCTCATTGTTGTAAGTACAGCAATGATTCCCTCATGCTCTCTAACCAGCTGGGAGGGGCTGCTCATTAATTAATGTTGTTATCAGTAATAGGGAGGTGAAAAAGATCAGAAGGGGACAACAGTGTAGAAAAAAAGACTGTTTATCGGTAATTGTGTGCTTTGCCTTTTATAAGCTGTGCTATTTTAAAACTGAGTGTAATTATAACTCAGAGGGGAAAGAGGAAATGTTTTGCTTGTTTTTGCTGATAAATGTTTGCTATGTTCAATATTTCTTAGAGTCAGGATCATAGTTTGAGGATGAAAATAACTCTTTTCATTTATAGTGGTTTTATAATGAATTACCTGTGGCAATTGCAGATAATAACAAGCCCGTGCTTTAGTGCCAGCAGAGGTGTGAGACTCTTTGAATGATGGAGAGGTAAAAGTTAACTACTGTTTTTCATTGCTTCACTAGCAGTAAGGACTGCCAGAAAATCCAGAGAGCTTTCAGAAATGGAGCACAAGGTAGTTGCTGAAAACAAAACTTCCTTATGAAATCCCACCTTGGGCAAATAAGACATTAGGTCTATTTGATAAAAATATTCTGAAGTAAACAATAGGCTAAGAGCAGCTTCACGTCACTGTTGGGAAAAAAAATATATTATGCCCCAGGTGGTTCAAATTGCTCCATTTTTTGGTTAACAAGCATAAATACAACTTTAAGAGTGTACATAATTTTTCAATTAGTTTGAGGACCAGGAAAATTGACACTTATAGTCTAACAGCATTTTGAGACTCTTTTCTTTACTAAATGAGAATTTGACCCTTTAGTCTGCAAGTTTGTCTTATGTAGATAACTTTGAATACAGATTTTAACTAAGACTGACTCTTCTCAAAAGTTCATAATAGTTTAGTTTAGGTACTTGACATTGGTAAAAGCTCATTGAACCAAAACTTTTACAATGTCTGGAGAAAAAAATCCTATTAGATCATCAAATCTGGTGTTCTGCTGTTTCTCAGAGAGCATATATTGGTATTAAACTGTTGCTCAGATTGATCTTATCCAAAGGGTTGGGGTGATCTAAAAATAATAACTTAAATTTTGAAGGTTTCATTGGGATATGAACACATCATTTTGACCATCTGTAATAATTCAATTACAGGGAGCTTTCTGAATCATGGGTAAATGTCTTCCAAGAAAATTATGGGTGTGTGTTATTGTATTGGATGTGAAAAATGAAAAGACCATTTGAGAAGATAAATACCTTTTTTCAGTCTTGATTTTGTTACCTACATTTACAAACCATAAAAGTAATGTTTACTCAAATGAATATTGTGACCAAAGCACAATGACATTGCAGTATTAGGTAAAAAAGGGAAAAATGTGTTTTAGGGAATGATGTGAAATAACATCTCACATCTCCTAACAGTGGAAATGCATCAATTCTACTCAGTTCCAAATGCTACCTCTTACTCCACTTAGTTAAATTATGCAGCAGACATGTTAACTAATTAATTGCAGTATCAAGGCCCACTGGGGCCTTTAGCTTGTCTTTCTGTCCTTTGTGGGGAAGGAGGCTGTGCTATAGCTGCAAAAGTCATCCATGGTGTAATGAATTGTGAAATGTAGTGGTGCATATGTAACCTTATATTCCATGGTGAAAAACATATGCTTGTCTCGCCTTCCTGTTGCTGCGTACTGCACTTTTTGGGACATAATTTCAGGTTGGCTGAGATCCAGGCTTTCTGCAGAGCCAGTCACAACTGTGAAGCTGATGTGAAACCATTGGGATGAGCCACGGGAGGGACTCTTCAGGGCTTCTTTGCTCTTGGAGAAAGAAAAGGAAGGCGGTACCTGGGTATATTGTCAGTGTTGTAGTGCAGGCATTTAGATAAAATGTAACATCTGGCTGATTACCAAGCTGTTCGTTGTGCAGGTGCAGGATTATTTTAGCACTGTGATTATGCCAGGTTATATTATTATTTTTATACTCCATTTAATTATAAAACATGAACGTTTGTGAGAGCCTTACTAAATTAACTTTGTGAGAGAACGTGGATTTGTAGGATAGTTTGCAGGTTCTGCTCTGCAGGTTTTTACTCTGTGTTGTGTGTAGCGTTGTAGCATTATTGCTTGGTGTTTTTAATTAAAAAAAAAAAAAAAAGAAACAAGAATAAACCACTCTATTTTTCAGTATGGTTGGAAGAAATCCTTGGAAATAATGTAAATAGGGACTTTGAGCCTCTGTGTCTGTGTGTACAGCAATGCATATCTCACTGACCTTTCTTAAAAGCAGAGTGCTGCCACAAGCTGTGCCTGAGCTTTTGGGTGGCCTCATGGTCTTCTACGGTAAAGGACACAATTATTTGTGATGCAGAGTGGCAGAATCTTGCCACTAGAAATGAAACCAGTATCATCACTTCTTTGCTTGCTGAGATACTCCCTTCTACATTGATCTCTGCACTTTAGCTGCAGCAGAAAAATGGCAAAGGCGACAGCAGGAGGAAATGTCCCTTGACAGCTTTGGAGCAAACCTGGACCTATGACATGGGTTTAAGAGTTGAGTAATTCTGCAGGACTTGTTCTTTCCTTCTGTCAAAACCAGTTGCTTTACCGCCAGTCTTGCAGGCACAAGAGCCAGATATTTTACCAAACCAAGCTGGCAGAGTAGCTTTTTTGGTTTTGAATTTCAGTGAAGTATATAAGATAAAAGAACTTTAGATTATTTCTGAATGCAGAAAGCAGCAAATGCTTGCTTTAGTACTGTGTATTCCTCGTACTTCTCTTACCTTTGTGCCATCCTTTCCAAACTCTGCATCATGCACTTGGTCATGCGCAAGGTCTGGGGAAAATGATGGATGGGATGTCTGTGGCACAGAAGCTGTTCAGGTATAAAAGACACAGAGGTTTCAAGGGTGGGCTCTTTTTGAGTTCTGACAAGGTTAGGGGAAAAACCTGTAACTCCAATGCTGTACTAAAGGTTGGGTAAGGCTGGGCTGCTTCAGAACATCTTGGAACATGGCTGATTGTTTAGTTTGTTCTGGGGTTTTCTGATTGTTTGTTTGTTTTTGTGTGTGTTTCTTCTTTTGGGGGGATTTTTAAAGACAATTTAAATATATTTTAATGAAATATGTTATTTAATGGGCAAATCTGCCTTTCAAAGTTTAAGGAGCCACATTGCTGTTTAGCAAGAAGCTCATTTCAAAGCATAACTGGTTGCTAAATAATAATAGCAGAAAAAAACTGAGACCAGATGATAAATCAGTGGTTGTATTTAAACTTACTTGAAAATTGGTGACAGCAGTCTAATCTAAACTAGAGGGCACAAAAAGCTCTTGAGTCTTTCTGGTATTTTCAGCTCACATGTCAGTCAGTCCTGAAGTGAACTGGTTCCGCAAGAGCTTTGTTACTTTGAATTCTATCTCATTTCAAATTTTGTTATTTGTGTCTCATAAATCTTCATAACATCCAAAAAAGATTATGTATTTTGGAGCCAGGAATTAAAACCAATGCATTTTCTTTGAAAAATGTAGTCGAAATGAGTGTGGTAACTCTTCTAATCTGGCTCTTGAAGATGTTGTGTTTCCTGAGCGCTTTGATAAAAGGGTGCTTTTTAAAACTAATTTTTAGTTATTTTTAGCAGCTATGTCCTTAACAATGAGAAATTACTTGTGTATCTGTGGAAAAATGAAAACAGGAGCTTTGGCCATTGAGCCTGCTTCAGTGAGCTGTAGATCTCTTTCTACAGCTCATGCTGGCTGAATGCTGCAGGCAGAGAAATATGGCAACAAGAATCAGCAGTGAGAGTGAGAAAGGAGTTTGGTAAAAACATTTGACTTATCTTTATATTCTGAGTAACATAAACCTTGGCTTACTTGTATTAGTTTTTCTGTCTGCCTTCCAGTGTTTTTACTCAGTATGTGAGCTCATATTTTACCTCCTGTTACTTGACATATTGATCACTTCCAATTGCCTTAATGCATGCCTATCATTCACTATTTGACTAAGGTTACCAAAATGTTTTGTTCCCACTACACTTAGCAGTTTTAATTAGCTATTCTATCAATTTCAACATTGCACCTGGTATGTTTATGCTAGAGTGTATTTCTTTTGGGAATCATTGTAGGGACAGGGAGCTGAATACACTGACTTTTTGCTAGTAGACTAAGGTTCACTGTGATTAAATGGAAAAAGACTTTTTATAGATACTTCAATGGGATGCCAGATCCATGGTGGAAGTATGTATTTGAGGTCATAAGAGGCTTTTTTACTTACTTTTCAAACATAACACTATTAAAAAGATGGTCAGCTGAAGTTTAGATTGGCTGAAGTCAGCAGTTATTAGGCACACAGAGTTTAAATAGAATGGGATTATTGAGACAAACACAATTGTTTAATTGAAAACAAGATGAAGAATTATTCAACTTCTTATTCACTTTTTCTCACAGTATTTCAGTGGAGGTTATATAGGGAAAAGTCCATTAAATCACCTCAGGGAGTGTCTAAAGAAACAAAAGAATGATCCTTAGGCAGTGGCACTCTGCTTCAAGAACTTTTTCAGGCAACAAATTAAAATGAGTTCAAAACATGGAGCTTTTTTTATACTTATCTTGGTATACTCCCTGCTGTCTTGAGGGAAAAAGCACATGGAAGTAGAAGATAAATCTGCTCATTATACCTAACGTGAAATGGGGAGAAAGTTAATGCTCTTTTCCAATTTGTATTCCATAATGAGATCCAAACTTTCCAGTTTCTTTTTTCAGAGTAGTGTGCTAATGTCTCTTTAAAATCCATTTGAGAATCTAGTTGGAGACAAGTGAGGCTCAAGTGAACATGGAAGATTCTGCACCCAGCCACAGTGCTGAATAGGTGTTTCATGGTTTGTATGCAAGTGAAGGAATTAGAAGAATGGGAATTGGATGTTTAGAGGGTCCATGTGTGTGCTCTGGTATATGGAATCATAGAACTGTTTAGGTGTGGAAAAGACCTCTGGGATCATGGAATGTTACTGTTAATTCAGCACTGCCAAGTCCTCCTCTAAACCATGTCCCCAAGTGTCTCATCAACACATTTTTTTAAATACCTCCAGGAATGGTGATTCAACCACTTCTCTGGGCAGTCTGGCCCAATGCTTGACAACACACTCAGGGAAGAAATTTTTCCTAATGTCAAAGCTAAACCTCCTCTGGTGCAACTTGAGGCTTCTTCTTATCCTGTCACTTGTCATTTGGGAGAAGGAAGGGACACCCACATGTAACTGAGATATGTGAAGACACAAGGATGGCAGTGTTTGTTTCATGGCTGGACTTAATGATCTTAAAGGTCTTTTCCAACCTTTATTCTATTTTATGTGGAGTCAGGTCTTTAACCCTTTTTGGGTTAGATGGTGTCTTGCTTTGTGAATAGCCTAGTTATGTCCCTTGGGAAGAGAAATGGTGTTTGTCAGAGTGGCAAAATTTAGTTCCTGGAATCCAAACTAGTGACATATCTTGTTTACTTTATCACTGCTTCCCTTTGTAATTGATCTGAAAGTTCAGCTGTTGCAGAAAAATGACAAATAGTTGGTGCCCTGTATCTGTGGAAACTATCTGGGAGCTATTGTAAAGGCTGGTAAGGCTTTAGCTGGTAAAGATGTAATCTCATGAATGGCAGAGCAATTGCAATCTAAGAGGTAGAATGGAGGTCTTAAAAAATAAAAGAAACATTACAGAATGCCTGATGAAATCAGATAAAACTGTGATTTATTTCATATGGAAAAGAATAAGATGCTGATGTTCATGTTTGGCTGCTGGTTTGCTGAAATATTTTCAAACAAACTGATTTTTTTTTCCTTGGAGTCTGGTATTTCTTGAGAGCTGTGTCTGAAATTAAACGTATTGGATGGTTCCTCCCTATGGCCATCTTGCAACATTTAGGGGAAAGGTAAATGAGGCTGCAGTAAATGACATATTTTAATTTTGCCCTCAAGTGTCAGGGTCTCCTGAGAAATACCATTTATACAAGTAGGAAGTGTTCTATACATTTAAAATTGTTTCAAGAAAAATTTGGTCTTGAATTTTAAACATTTTAATGAACTCAGATGATCTGAATTCAGCTACTCTTGTCATGTAGCAGCTGTGAAGGGAAACATGATCTGAAGTTATATTTAAGCAAACTCATTTAAGCACTAAAAGGAAGTAAAAGCAACCCCAAACAAAAGTTAAAAACCAAAACCAACAACAAAGAAGCCCTGCAACATCTCAGCACAAAAAAAGCTTTATGTTGTTCACAAAAAATTTTTTCTTGATTGAGGAAGGAGTTATGAAGTAGTGTATTTAAATGATACTCTTTTTTTAATCTAAACAAAAAAAAAAAAAAAAGGCAGACTTAAGAAAGAAACCTAACACAGAAAGAAGAAAGAAGAAAGAAATTACGGCACCAATAGGATAGGTGTTCTCTACAAAACAGAGCTTTTTTGAAAGCATTCAGACAAAGCACAGGAAATGGCCCACAGCATTTTGGAGCTGCTGTTTGGAGTGTTTCTCAGGTTCCTGACTGGACCTTGGTTTCCAGCTGATTTTGAGGGGAGAGACTGAAAATCCAGGGAAGTTACAGCATTGATCAGTGACCTTGTACACAAGGTCCTCTCTATGAACAGGCATCAGTGAGTGTGGGAGGTCAGGGTCAGTCCCACTGGAATGTGATAGGCATAAATCCAATTTAAGTGTGATTTAATCACTTAAGCGCCTGTCTCACAGGTCTCCTATGGATTCCTTATTTCAGCTGAAATTGGATGCTGATTTGCATGAGGCACTGGGATAAGGGATCATCATTAATATCTCCCTAGACTAACATCTCCCTAATTTAAAATTAGCCAGTGAAAGCTTGAAAATTTTCAAAGCATTATGCATTACCATTGCTGTTGGGGACACCAAATTTATACATATACAGTAATTTCACGACCATAAGGCGCACCTGACTATAAGGCGCAYCCCCCRKGAGTCAGCAAAATTTGCAACATTGTAGATCAGATAAGGCGCACCCATCTATAGGGGCACACTTTTTTTTGCAGTGAGGATCTGCCCCCAGCTCCTCTTGTGAGGTTGCTGGCTGAGGCCCCGCCCCCACCCGGCAGCCATTGGCCCCCGGGCCCTCCCAGACCCAGGAGGGGCGGTGACGCGGGCTCCCGGGCCTGCCTCCTCCCGGCAGCCATGGGCCCCTGAGCCCGCGTGGACCCGGGATGGGGGGGTGCCGCGGGCCCCCGGGCCTGCCTCCTCCTGGCAGCCATGGGCCCCCAGGCCCGCCTGTACCTGGCAGGAGGGGCGCTGCGGGTCCCCAGGCCCGCCTGTACCCGGCAGGGCCGGGGCGTGCCCGCTGCTGCTCCATGCCGCCTCTCCGGGGCAGGGCTGTGCCTGCCGCCCCTCCGTGTCCCCTCCACGGGGCCGGAGCAAGCCTGCCGGGGCTCCTCCCTGTCTCCACGGGGCCGGGCTCTGCTGCCTGCCCCTCTGTGTCCTCTCTACGGGGCAGGGCTGTGCCTGCCACCCCTCCGTGTCCCCTCCACAGGCCGGGCTGTGCCTGCCACCCCTCCGTGTCCTCTCCACGAGGCCGGGCTGTGCCTGTTGCCCCTCCGTGTCCCCTCCACGGTGCCGGAGTAAGCCTGCCAGGGCTCCTCCAGGGCTCCTCTCTCCCTCCCCGGGGCTGGAACATGCTTACCGGGCTCCTCCCCCCCTCCCTGGGGCCAGGGTAAGCCTGCCGGGGCTCCGCCCTGCCTCCACGGGGCTGGAAGGAGTCCCGGCAGGCTTGCCTCGGCCCCGGGGAGGGGGGAAGAGTCCCGGCAGGCTTGCCCCAGCCCCGGGGAGGGATGGAAGAGTCCCAGCAGGCTTGCCCTGGCCCCATGGAGGTGGCAGGGAGCGGCAGCAGGCATGCTCCAGTCCCGTGGAGGCAGGGCGGAGCTCCACGGAGCCGGGGCAAGCCTGCCGGGACTCCTCCCCCCCTCCCCAGGGCTGGAACATGCCTGCCGGGACTCCTCCTCCCCTCCCCGGGATTGGAACATGCCTGCCAGGACTCCGCTCCCCCTCCACGGGATTGGGACATGCCTGCCGGGACTCCTCCTCCCCTCCACGGGATTGGGACATGCCTGCCAGGGCTCCTCTCCCCCTCCACAGGATTGGAATAGGCCTGCCGGGACTCCTCTCCCCCCACTCCCACGGGATTGGGACACGCCTGGCGGGGCTCCGCCCCACCTCCACCCAGCCGCCATGGCCCTGCCGGCTCCCCCTGCAGCTTGCAGCTCTCACTTCCGGGTAGGCAAATTTTCCAAACTTTGACCGTCAGATAAGGCGCACTTCCGGGTTTGGGTGAAAAATTTAGTCAAAAGTGTGCGCCTTATAGTCGTGAAATTACTGTATTTAGAATGAGTCAGACAGTATATACTGTGTGGCATTGATGGGAGTTGTCATTTGGGTCCTCCCAATTCGTTACCAACTGGTCCTCGCTTAAGAGTCAATTTGGTGTC